>OZ020173.1:3142739-3367021 GCA_963971145.1 Sussaba pulchella
TTTCGGAATGATAGACAATGCGAGAACAATTCTGACAACTCGCTTTAGCAACTTCACGAAGTCGTATGACGTTACGATATTAACTACAATTGTACTGTAGTGATGTACATGGTCCATGGTAATTTTACGTTATGACGAGTGAGATGTAATGCACGATTCTGATAGCTAGAAAATACAGTAACAGTTCTAGAATTTGTTCCGTATAATTTTGAATGGAAATGGAGAAATGAAAATAAATGAATGATCAAATAAAACAAAATAACGAAACAATTATTCCATTACATTGAGTCGAATATGCTAGGAAAATACTTAGCTAGCTTCATTTTAATTATGACAACGATACAAGAAATAAATATTAAAAATTGGAGTATTTAATAACCAAATTTGACTTTGAAAACTCATTGAACGACATCGAGAAAGAAAATTGGTCGTGAAACTTTGATTATCAATTTTCGGTTCAGTTACGTTGACCGGGATATACAAAATTCCGTCGAAACGGAAAATACGAGCGGGGAGGAGGTAGTACGAACACGGGAATAGTCCGGCGCAAGTAGTAACGGCTGGTGCAGGTCGGGAATACGCTAAAAGTTCGCCGGCGAGGAGAGTGGCTACACCGTCTGACGCCACACGTGGTTGCATCACTTTGGATTTTGTTGTTTTTTTTTCCTCCCATCGCAAAGCTTTTGCAAATTCCGGACAAACGGTGCGGGTAGACAGAGAACAAATTGTGATCTATATAGATTTATATATGGGACATTTCGTCCTGAATCACGAGATTGAAACACTTTTATCCCCGATATTGTCCGGGGCTTTTTTCGATTCACTATCTTTCGGATTCTACATTACAATTTTTTTTTTAGATTTCTTAGATTCTCCCACGCTTTATTTCTTTGATCGGGAGGTAACTGCTATTGTGCCATTTTTTAATCGGATGAAATTTCTCGGCGTTATAGTACTCTATCAAAATGTAGAAAAAAATTTCATAAAATTGGAGTGAGGTTCATGTTTCTATTGCTTTTTTAATTTCGAAAAAATTCGAGTTTTTTCGAAATTTCAATAAATCACAATTGTTTCCTTTTCAGAAATGGAAGTCAAACGTAATCTATCCAGCAAAAAATCACAATTTCGATTATTATCGATGAGCAATCGATTTTTTCATTATTTTAAACTATTTCTTATGAAAAAAATGATCAAAAAAATCGATCTTTTCCCGAAAACAATCGAAATATTGATTTTTCGTAGGCTCGATTTCTCTTCCCCCTTTGAAAGATATAAAACCACTATCACGTACTAAAATTTCAGAAGAACTCGAATTTTTCCAATAAAAAAAAAGAATTCCAAACCTGAGAAAACAGAGAAATAAAAAAAAAAACTAGTGCGATTGAGAATCCAAAAGATGCTAAAAAAAAGTCGTCGACCACATCGGAGAATAGAAATTTTCCAATATAGTAATTTCGAACGAAGTGCCCCATGTACACATACAAACCCATACTCGATCACGAACACTCCTCATACGTACACGAACAAACATACCGCCCGAATATCTTCGAGCCAGACCCGCATGCGAAATAGCCGCACGTGCCGCAAATACTCACCGTCTTCAATCGAAATTGGGGTTACGCTCGTGTCGCCTCCTTTGATCTGAACGTTTCCGCGAAACCATACTATCGAGGCTTCGGGTTTTGCGTATCTCACCGCGCACTCGAGAGTCAGCGACTCGCCCACGTTCACCTCGATCTTCGCTTTGTTCGGATGGCTGCTGATCTCGACCTTTTGCGGCGGCGCTGCAAAACGAAAAAAAAAAAAACACCCACCCACACGTTAATGTCGAAATTAAATTTGAAATTGCGATGGGATATTAAAAAAAAAATCTCCACATTGTATCTACATTTTTCGCAGGTTGTATAAATTCGATATGGTAATAATTCGAACGGGTCACAAGCGATAATTATAAATTCACCGAGGCAATCGAGATTCAATCATCCGCCGCTGTGACCTCGGCGCAGTTAATTAATATTATAATGATGGCGGCCTATTATTCGAATTACGAACGTTACGAACGTTTGCGTTATGAAGAAGAAGCACGAGTGCGGGGGAGTGGCGCGAGGTAAAAGGCCCGGGTTCGAGAGCCGCTCGTGGGAGGGAGTTAATAAACGTTTCGCGTTCACCGAACCACGACGCAACGCTCGGACGAATTTATGGCAAAATAATTATTGTGGTTCGAACAACGCAAAGCTTTCGCTCGGCAAAATCCAATTGTGCCGAGATTTTTCGAGATGTGGGATCGAACGAATTACCGAAGAATCCATATATTAAAACAATTATCGAACTCGACGAAAATTCCACTCGAATTCTCAAAATTCCATTTCGTTACACATTTCGAGCTATAATGAAATGAATAAACAAAAAATTGCATCAACACCGGTGTAATTTCGTTCCCTTTCGACTGTGCTGCAATCTCGTCGAGTTAAATCCTCCGGAGTTAAACGAATTTCATCCGTGTGCCGAAAAAAAAAAAAAACAGGAAGAAACGGAAAAAAGTTACTTTCGGCGACGCAAAAACTTTTGCCACTATACGAGAATGAATTTTTCAAAGCCTCGCTATTTTCTTTGTACACAAGTGTCACCAATGGCGTCGCACGATTTTTTCTTTTTGTTGTTACTTTGTTAGATTTTTTTTTTTTTGTGTTTCAACCGACGGTGTTTCTCAAAGAGATGAAAAATTCACGACGATATTTCACGAATACGCTCGCCGGCACCGTTGTCGCCCTTATATTTATCAACTTGGCCGTTAGGACGAAGGGTGAGCAGGGGGAAGGTGGCTGCGCTGCTTGTGGGACGTTTACGCGGTAACGCCATCGCACTTCAGCCCTTTCTTCGGGTATGAATCGACCTCGGGGCTCGTCGCGTCAGACATCCTACGTCAAATTCACACGTTCGTCGTGAATAAATCACGTAATTTAATTGAAATATAATTGTGTGAATAAAAACGGAAATAATAATATCGCCCTAGGCTGCTCGATGTCGGTTGATGGCCTGTGAGCGATATAGCTTGCAATTCATGCCAGAGAGAAACCACTAACGAGAATGGTCTCTTCGGAAATGAATCCGCGTATTTTGCGTTCCTTTCCATCTAATTATTTTTATTCTTCCATTCTGATAGTTTAATTTTATTCGAAAAAAATCAAATCAATTTCCACGAGCTTCAACAAACGAAGTTAAAGTTTGAAAGAAATATTCGCGCCCATGGTCCGCAAGTAAAAAGAAAAAAACACGGGAATATAACTCTAGCGATACCAGGCCGAATAAAATAATGAGAACGAAAACAAAAATACAAAAACATGACGAGCGAATCGATTTGGCGCGGAAGGCGCGATATAACCGATATAAATGAGACATTCGTGTCAGCTAGTTTCCGCATTTTCTTTGGGCTTTCAGTTCGTCCCTTATCGTCGCGACCTTTCTTTGAAACTCCTCCAGGGCCAAATTTCTCTCTCTTTTTTTCTCGAAAATCTCGAAGATTTTTATCCGAGCCGTTCGACACCGAAGGTCGTTTAACGTCGCGGATTATGTGACGAAAGACGTTCGCGAGAAGCTCGGGTTGGGAATGAAAAATTGCATCCCTCGTGAGGGCGACTCGAGCCCGGGCGAACGATTCTACATTGTCATCGATGGCCCAACGCTAGCCCGACTATCGGCATTCGCGATAATAAAAGAAGAAAAAAAAAACAAAGAAAAAAAAAAGTTACGCGACAAGCCGCTATCGGTGGGGACACGAACGACAGTCGGATCGTTAACTTTTACTGCGCGATGTTGCAGCAAACGAGCTTCTCATCTTTCAGCTTAGTTCCCGACACTCTCGATACCGACTGAAACTACCGGAACTGAACGAAATGTCTCACATTGCCGAATCAAAGCCTTTTTTCCGTCTCGACTACTGTTGCTGTCTCATCGTTTTTTTTTTCTCTTTGGTTTGTCGACGATTTTACGACGGCTTTTTTATTGCGCCAATTATTTACTCGGAAAACATCGGGTGAGGAGTGATGGGATTGGAAATACGGATAGCCATTGTTCGCTTAAAAAGACATTGGAATTATTCTTTCAATCGGTTTATAATATTTAATTAGGATGGAACGTTTTCGTGGTTTTCCAATAATTATGGAATAATTTGAAGGATTCGTTGATAATTATTTTAAATACTGTTTCATTGAATGTTGTACATTTTTGATAGGGACTGAGAACATTACATTTTTTGTTCTATGATTTTTCTACAATTTTTTGAATTTTAATAATGTCTCGAAGTAAATAAAAAAAATTGTTATCGTAGAACAGGTCCATTTTACTCGCGGCACGAGTAACTCAACGAGTAATGCAAGAACAAGTCTCGAATCATACGGACTACATATTCCAACCTCCGCGAAAAAAATAAAGTAAAATAATATCTACGTACATTTACCGCGAATAAAATAATTCCGTCAATTTTACGGAGCAATATCGAATAATAATAAAAAATTCCATCAATTATGCATTTCGTACAAAGTGGTAGGTGGACAATGGTTGTATTCCCGAGATAACAACGAGTGTGAGAGATTGAAGAGGTCGTTCATAAATATTCGAGTCTCGAGGAGTCGAGTCGAGTCCGGGTGTGGGAGGTAAAAACGGGCTGCTGGTTACGCTGTTGCTGTTGCGAGTGAGTCGATGAAATATAGTTTGGCCAAACGATAGCCTTAGCCCCCGGGTTCCATTCTTCCTTAATTATCTGGATCTCGGAGAGACTCCTTCGCGATTACATTAAACGTTTTTTTTTTTTTCCGCGGGAGGGTCGCGAAGGCCGGGAAAGGCAACGTCGGTGCTAACAGCGGGCAAAGCTCAGGCAAAGACCGATGCAGGTAGCGCACTCCACGGGTACGATGGTATTTAGCGAATAATGGAAGCAGTATTTTCCATCTGTCTCTACTGATAACGTCGTTATCCTATACATATATATATATGTAGATGTATGTATATAAATATCTTTTTTTTTTCCTCGTTCCTTTTTCCGTATTTACTCGTTTCACTTCCTCTTCTATTAAATTTTTCTTCTTCCGCTTCTTTTTCCGTTTTATATTTCCACCTCATAGCTCGGTAACTGCTTCTCCATCCGGCGGCAGCACCGTCGTTACCGACCCCGCCCATCGTTCTTTCGCCATCGTTTTTATCCGTTCTCGTATATTTGTTATTCGATAAAATACGGGTTATGTGGGTCACGGCGTAATTCGAATTCGAAAGTTAAATCGACGTTTACAATGTTATTGAGGAGTTGGTTTATTATCCAATTCGGATGGATTTTTATATTGAGAAAAAAAACTACGTGTGGAAGGTTCGATGATAATCGAACTTTGGATCGTTCGTACGACGAAGCGAAGGATTCGTGGATGGACCGTAAGCTAAGGGTCGTATTTTTTTGATCGTTATTGGTGGAAGTCGTACCAAATGTAGAAATTCGGTTTATCATTTAATTTAAATCATATGAAAAAATTCACGTTATTGCGACACGGAAAAAATTGCAGATGGTGCTTCGAATGTGAATATAATACATTATTCTATACACGATATATATTTAGCTGCTATTATATAATTCAATAAATAAGGAAAATTATCATTTATGGAATGATTAGTATAATTAATATTGGTTAATTATCAATTGATTGATTAAATACAGTTTGACTATAATTTTATCACAGTAACGGCTCAAATTCGCGCGAAATGATGGGAAAATTACAAACCGCGATAATTAACAACGATACGATAATACCGCACGACGTTCCATCGACGGAACAATTTTATCAGTTCGTCATTCGCTTTTTCGCTTTTCCAATCTCGTAATCGTGAATTTCGCATCGATATTAATTAGTTCGAAGAGTCGAATTGCTTTTAATTTGAATCGACATTCATTCGGGAAAGTCACTGATGATATGAATATTGATAACGTCGCGTTGATGAAAACGTCAGCCGTACGTGATTCGCAGCCAATGCTCGAAGTTTGGTGGAAAATTCATCGTCGGATGGGAAATGAGGGCTTTGTTGTAATATTGGGTGTATTTGATCGATGAAAATTGCTCGCTCGAGGAGGATGAAACTTGGCTCGAGAGGAAAATGAGGAGAGCGGCCATGATCGTTGTCAACGACGCCCACGCGTTGTCGCCACGATGGGAACATCACCCATGGCCTGTGCTAATTAAATGAAATTGCTGCTTTGTCACTACCGCCATGGTCGAACCTCAACGTTGGCCACGATGGCATCGTTAATCGCCCGAAAGCTCAACAAAGCACACCGAAAATTAAGCTATGAAGCTACTCGTACTATCACGAGCAACGTGATATCACGAAGTCGATTTTGTACGGAACGCGTCATCCTGTCTTCGTTTCTCTCTCACCCGCTGTGGGGAATTCCCCATAACGATGCCCCGTCACGACGATATTTCCGTAAATGTTAAGTCAAAAACTAATTCATTCATCTCCGAAATCTCGACCTTATTCGCAATCATATTTCAGCGAAATTTCAGAGAATGATAGAATAAATTAATTAATGAATCGAATTTACTACAATTATTAATTATTAATAATTACTTAACTATACTCAAATACGAAATAAAATAGATATAGATATAGAGGAATTAAATAAATCAATGACTAAATTGAACTTAATGCAATTAATCAATTAATCAACAAAATGCGGTGTAATAATAATTTGGATAATCCCAGCATTTTTTGAATGGAATGCCACGGGATTATGGTTGGCATTTGCCATGATTCAATGAACCTGAGGACTCAAATTAAACTCAGGGTCACATTATGAATACGGCTCTGATTGACCCCAAGCTAATTTGCTCTCTCGACCAGGACTAAATGAGCCTTTCCCAGAAACCAACGTTTGTTCCCCATCAAACGTTAACGCGGAAAGATGAAAAGACAAAAAGAAGTTAATACGTAAGATAATAAGTTGAAGAAATTGGACAGAGCTGACAACCGCCTCGAGGAAGTCTCCAATTACGCGAAATGAGCGTACCAACTCTGTTCACGAAAAAAAAAAAAGTACTTTGTCCTCTCATACGTTTTTAATTTTATTTTCTTTTCATTTCGTCCAGCGCTCTTTATCTCTTGACGAGATAAAAAAAAATTAATAAAACTTCCTCATCTGTATTTCACAAAGCAAATTCGTTTCCTCGTTCAAACAACGTCGACGTATAAACAACCCGGATACAAAAGTATCCCTCCATTGTGCCCGATATAAATTGTTTCAATTTTCGGCGTGCGCGCTACGGTGTAACAATATCGACGAGACCGCGAGAAAATAAGTCGAAAAAGAAGCAAACAGATGTGATCTGAGAAAACTGCATCGAGCGAGTGAGTTAGCTCGGCGGCCGTAGATCGCGAGATGGAAGAAAAAACAGAGCGTGTGGAGGAGCGTTGGAGTGGGCGATGGCCTGAAGGAGGAGAAAGGAGGAGGATGAGAACTCTCGACTCGGCCGGAAACAGCTCATTGTCGATCGTAAACCCGGGAAAACAATATTATTTTGCCGCTGCGAGTCTCGCACTGCCTCGGCCGTGCATCGATCGTGCCATCACCGGTAGATTGCGGGAAGTTTCATAGAAAACTCGGTTCCAACGCACCGAGGATTGTGCGGAAAAAGAGACCGAGAACATGCAGGAGAAACTCTCGTACGTGAATTTGACGGAGATATAAAAAAAATGTGCTCAGCTGCCAGGTTTGAAAAAAAAAAAAAAAAAAAAAAAACAAGGAAGAAAAAAAAACTGGGGTGTGCCCGTTAACCGGGAGTACGGAAAATTTACAGGCCGTTCAAGAACGCTCGTAAATTTGTACCGCTCGCTCTCGCTCGGTGGCACGGTCGCGTATGGATCTGATGTGTGCACGTATACGATGGTACACGAGGTAACACGTACACCACGGACCCGCGAGCGAACGTAGGGCTCGAGGACCGTGGAGAAAACCAGCAGGAGTGTGCACATACTCGCGCAAACACGGTTTTACAACGCGTCATCCAAGCCCGTTCTTTCGTCCCTTCCCGCGTTTCCACTCGACCTCGCGTTTATACCTTCATTCGTAATATCGTCACGAAATGCTACCACCAGCAGTCCACCCGACCCCACCCCCCGCCGCGCTCGTCCGCATCGCCCATTTTCATCCCTTCGCGCCTATTTTAACCGCTGTTTTGACGAAGGATTTTCACGCCAACGCCTGGCGGCAGTTATGGCCGTAATATCCACCTACGGTCGCAGGGCTTCGGTTACATTGCTCACTTTTTTATTTTGTTGGTGGCAGGAGGGCGGGGGGGGGGGGGGGGGGTAGAATATGGATTTGTGGGGTTTGAGAGGGAAAGGAAAACCTCGACACGATCGTGTTTAATTGATACGGATTGCGAGGGACTGCAATGTTCTTGCAGCTGGCAGCTAGTCCGGCGAATCAGCACGCGTGATCGTGGGTGAGTATTTTTATAGCTCGAAACCACTTCGGGCGATCAGCGCACGTACTATGGCACACAATACGACGGCGAGTCTGGTGGGATCAGTGATTAGTATGGTTGCAAAGTACATTAGGGGCTAATGTTGATTTCGTGCTGAGGCCGATTATGTCTCATACTGCGTGCAGAATTTTCATATCCTAATACAGCACAACAGCCTTTTTATATCCTAATTATGGCTAGCACAACTTAAGGAATTAAAAAGGATGAGCATAGTGAGTGCCCGGTTGGTACACCTTCGGCTGGTAATACAGCGCGAAAACGGCGCGAGGCCATGCTGCACCGTTCCCCGGGGACAGATTCGCGTCTCGAGGGTCCCCGAGGACGTTGAAGATCCACCGTCAGGACGATTGAGCACTCCGGGACACGTGTAGATACTCCAAGATGCTTCATACGATTCCACAACGAACGAGAAGTGTTCCGTATTTATAGTCCATATCTCAAAGTTGTATTTCCCGATTCGTTGGTGTCGGAAGGTTTGCGCGACGAGAAACCACATCGTTGCAAAAGCTTCTTCGCACGAGCGTCCCGTTTTCCACGTTCATGGTTATCCTGTCGCTTACGTTCGAGGAATACAAATTTCATCGTGCGCGCGTCGCCGTCTTCCAGTCGACGTTTGTGGCTCGTTGAAGTTTCATGAGAAACAGAAAGAGTGCGGTTGACTACCGGTCGTCAAATATAATGGACCGGAAAGAAGATGGAAGGGAGAGAAGCAAATTTTTTGAGTCCTTTATCGTGGAAATATTTCGACGGTGGAAATACGAAGAAAGAATGAGTTTATATGGGTCACGTGGGTAATACACGCTTAATTCATGTTCGCAGAGGAACGAAACGCGAGCACACACACGCATACACACACATGCATGTATAAATATGTAGACTAATGCCAATTTTCCAAGGCGTTTTATATTCAACGTTGCAGCAACGCCGAGAAAAGCTAAAAGCGAGGAGCGAACGAACGTGCGAGGTTAGGTATCCCAGCGGTAAAGACGACCCGCGATTTTACAATGGCAAACGAGGAATTGTAGGCAGCGTAACGGGAGTTTCCTCGACGTTGAGGTTATGCCTTTTCATCGTTCGATATTTTTTTGTAGAATCTTAATACACAGCAAACCGGTTTCAATGGATTCAAACGAAGCATTGTTACACGTCGATGAAATTGTTATCAATGCTCGTACGGCCGAATCTTCGTATTCCAGCGTTCTGCGCTGTTGAATTTCGCAACATTTATGAGGTCGATACTGCACGGGTTCTGTAACCTGCGCTCTTCTCGAAGGAATATTGTTTTTCTTTCGTTAAAATGAAGGGAAAGAATTTAGAAGAAGGTTGCGACCGAGAAATGCGTATAAAACTCGGTGTCGTGAATGCGCGTATGGAAAAGTGTATGGGGCTTGCGAAACGGAGATTACGAGGTTTGGTGTAACGTCCCCATGGCCGCCACGGTGAAATGGAATAACAAAAGTATCATATACAGCTATTACCACGGCTCCATTCCGAGGTTATAGCGCGAACGCCAATAGCGCGACCGGGGACGTTCCTGCGAGAATTGTATTTTAGTACCTCCGTTTCGATACCTCGGCGAATGGAAAAGAATAATGGAAAACCTGTTTCACTGGTTTATAGTAAATTACGCTCCATACATACACGTATTATTTATATGTACGGAATCAATAAGAACCGAATATCTTTTCCACTGGTTTGCTCACCTAAACGACGCTATTATCGTGATCAATGGCGTTATTTCTTAATGAAATCCAAAAGAAGGAATCCCGGATCTTCCAGTCTTGTTTTCCTCGCGCGTTGAAATATATTTACTACTCCAGCACGAGACTTATGTATGCATTACCAAAGTGGAATATCCAAGGGTACTTGAAGCTGTCGCAGCCTTTCGAGGCAAGGTTCTCCGGAGAAAAGCAATTGCTTTGATGTATCGAGGTAATTTTTAGCGCACGTTGACGTACCACGCTCGTGCCTTCTCCGTAACAAGCCTCATGCATGCTTCTAAAAAGCCCGGCTAACGTTGTAGTAAACGCAGTACATTATACCGTAGTTTTTTTCTCTACATATTTCTTTTTTCTTTCAAGTCAAGTACCGGCTACTTCGCGTTGCCTTCAGTTTTTTTTCCCTCGAGCGAGCGCTAAAGTGCCAGACTCAACAATTTAGCTCGCGCAAATACATTCAGAAGAGTCGAGAACGAAATTACGATCTTCGGAGTTGCGAGACGTTGCAACCAAACCGTGTGTTACATCGGGTTGTTCATCATTGAAAGAGTTCCAATGGTGTTATCAATCTTCACGTGCATTCTCGTCATGTCCTTGAAGGTTGACGAAAATCGTTTTATTCATATCTATGTTGCGTAATACCGGTTGACTCCAACTGACGTTTCATTCGCGTCCATTCGCAACGATTTGTTTTGTTTTGGAACTGACGTTGTAAAATTCGCGTAAGCTCGGTTACTTCGACGATGACAAGTCACGTATATTCGAGTTTGCAGTTGAGTAGGTCGCCACGTTGATGCATAATTCAGGCTGTCGACAACGTGCGCGGAGACAGTGGAAGCAAAGCTTTCTGCGTTTCATCGCAGTGTTTATACGATACATTATTCAAAGCGGTTGCGTTATTTAGCGGTAAGAGAGCCGAGAACTCGGCGGGGGGGCGGGGGGGGGGGGGGGGGGTGGACCAGAGAAATAAAGTTTATACTAGGTGGATTCGGATCTTTCCACGTCCGCACTGTTTAGA
This sequence comes from Sussaba pulchella, assembly GCA_963971145.1. Taxonomy (NCBI): domain Eukaryota; kingdom Metazoa; phylum Arthropoda; class Insecta; order Hymenoptera; family Ichneumonidae; genus Sussaba; species Sussaba pulchella. Next base: position 3,154,001 of record OZ020173.1, read on the forward strand.
GATTATGCCCCGTGGCGACGTATTTCGTGTACTCGCATAATGTCTATCCTGTTAGTTCGGCCTAAGCCAGGATCTTCGCCATTGTTGACGGTGCTTGCGGTTTGTCAGTCTCGAAACTTGGATCGTTCTGTACGTAGCTCGGAGTGTATTAAACGCCGGGCTTGGGTTTCGCCTATGGCGAGCTTAAAATTAACCCAGAAACGCCATACCCGAAAACCATCAACATTCCCCGTCGACGTTTCGGTCGCTTCGGCTTAGGTTTCGCGTGGAAAATTGAATTACACGAATGTTGACGTGGGATTGCTCAGCGCCGCTAACTTCACATTGGTTGGTTTCGACCCCGGGCTGCGAAGGAATCATTCAAGAGATATTTTAAGATGTACAACTCTTTCAAGATTGCCAAATATATATTATTCAGTCTCGTATTTATTCGGATTCCATCGAAGAACGTCGGTCGTCAATCGAAATAGCAATGGCGACCGTGATTAATCGGCAAACATCATCCATTCGTGAATCCAAAGTTATTGATCGGTCGCCCTTCTAGGACCCGACCCGACATTCGGATCAAGTACGTTTCGAGACGTATCCAGGCCAAGAATTCCTCTCGGTCTGCCGTATAACCGCGGGAGCCGATGGTCTCGTACACGATCCACGAGAGAGCGAGGGAGAGTGAAACTGGCACGATTTACAACCGAGATAATTGATACACGTACCGAAAATTCGGTGTACCGTAACTGGTATTTCCTACGGCCTCGGAATTCGGTCAATGTCAATGTCGGCCGGATGCCGAAGCTCGTTATATCGCGATGATAAATGGTTCTCGGAACTCGTTCGATCGCATCGAATGACCTTCGATTACGTGTCCCAGTTCACCCGGTAAATCTATCGAAGTCTATTGTTATTGTCTTCCGACTTCCTAACTCGATTCGATCGATCGAAAACGTTGGCAACACGCAGGTTCTTCGCGAACGTGTCGCCGGTGAAATCGAATTTCCCAAATTAGTTGAATACCGAGAACGATCCGGATTCTTGTGGCTTCAACGTCTGTCAGAGGGTTGAGAGAAATGCGCGGAAATGGTTGAGACCCTTCGGTTTCGTTGTAAGACCTCAGCTGGTGAGGAACGAGAAATTTGCCCGAAATCCGACGAACGCCTGCGTGCGTGTGTCGGACATCTGACTCCGCCCGCTGGTCTCATCTACCCTCGGCTTTATTCCACGGCTATATCAACCCGAGACAATGCCACCAGTCCTTATTCCCGACACGGAACATAGCCCTACATCGTACGCATTGAGATCGCGTTCTATCGTTTACGACCTCCTACACGTCGTGTGTCCTCGAGTCCGCACGATATATATTCCCGACCGCACAAATTAACCGACCGATAAGACCTAAAACCCAAATTACCGCCCATTTGCAAAACACACCTTACGAAATTGAAAATTCGAAGGAACGAGAACATTTCTGGACATCCACGAGACGATGAAAGTTTGTTTGGTCCAGAATTCATTGAATGAAGTGAACTCCATACCACAGTGGCTTCCGCAGACGGATGGCGATCGAATCGAAATTTCTCGAGGTAAAAAGACGGAAACGAAGAAAAATCCATTCGTTCGGTGACGAGACAAAGAGGTTTCCAGGAAAAAGCCTCTGGAAAATAGAACCCAGGTAGAAAAGTGGGCTAACGCTATTTATTCCCCGAGAGTTGGGGACCTATCGGACAGTTTAAAGAATTGAATCGGCATTGCCGGGCTCGTGGGGTTGTCGGCGGTGGTAGAATGGGGAGGGATTCGATTCGATAACGGTCGTCAATGCGCTTCTCGCGGTTCCACGGAAATCTTCGATGGTCCGTTCTTCAACCCTCTTTCACCCTCCCCGTTCTCTTTCCTCGCTTCGTCGGATATATACCTTCTCCGTGAAGCATGAAACAAGTCTCCGGTTCGGTTGTTACGCTTGACTCGATACACATACCATTACGTTATATATTTCTATTACAGCGCGGCTGCATTGTATCATCTCTGCAAGAAAGTGGCTACAGCGAACCACGAACGTCGCGGAAAATTCATTTCTTTCGTTCGTGCATGGAGCACATGTGGATAAAATATTCCACTGTAAACACTTTATCGGATGGCAACGGCTGCGACCGAACAAAATAAGAAGAAGACAAACAAAAACCTAAACCAATTTCGAGCATATCAGTCGTCCATTCTCGTTCACTCAGCACTAATGAATGAACGATGCCTCGGAAAAAGAAGTGGTAAGTTAACTTCGAGCAAGAATAAGTGAAGAATCGGTCGAACTGTCTTAATACAAATGGAAGACAAGTTCAACAACAGAATCGTTCATCATTCTTGTCTCGGAATAGCTCCCAAGCCGGATCCTGGCGGAACGCGGTGGTCGAGCGCCCCTTTTCGCTTGACCCTAGCCAACTTTACCGGTAACACAGCGTATCCGAAGTTAAACGCGATTTTCGTTGGCCACTGGAATAGCGCGGGCGTCGGAACATGCGGTCATTCGAAACGCAAACCGAGAGACCCTCTTCATGGCACACAGGGGAATGTGTTCCTGTGGGGACCGAGGAGTTCTCGCGTTTCGATGCACTTTGAATCGTACATCGAACGATCGGACTTCACTCGAACGACCTGGTCTCTTCGTCGTAACCTCGGAATGACAAACTATTTTCGCATTGCGAACGTTGGAATCGTCGATGTGTTCTCTTTTTTTTTTCTTTGGGAGTTCTTCCGAAAACCTTTTGGCATGTCGCGGGTCGAAACGATGGGGGGACATTCTTTGTTCCGATGTCGACGTTTCATTGAACGGCTTTCGCGGTTTTCTTTTTGAGGGAAAATTCCTGAAGAAACTATGGTGGGATTCGATTGGCACCGTAGTGTGGCATTTGGCCGGCACAAAAGACACCTTCTTTTATTATAACCAATCTATGGGAGATTGATTGATCATTTCTGGTTTTTAAATTATTGGATTGCGTGCGGGAAATGATTGGAATTCTGAATAAATTCATGCACGTTTTGTTCAACGAGTTGATGGGGCTTGGTTCTTTTCAACCTCTGCATGTTATCGCGTCAATCGAATGCGCATTTTATCTCGGAACTGATGTAAGCCTGCAATCGTTGATTGCTTCGTCATCGTCTCAATTAGTACAGGTCACGATGTAAAGCGTAGTTTCGTAACATGGGACGTTAATTATTTTTAGAATCGTCCTTGTTTTTTGACCTCTGAATAATTCGCGCATCCATTCATTTGTACAGCTCCATGATTGAATACCGTACGGACATACGGCTCATACTATTTGCTTCTATAAAATGATTTTATTGCGAATAGACGGTTATTCAAAGTTTGTATTTACAGATGAAGCAAATTGCAATTGCAGCGCCACTCTAAAGAGCCATCTAATCACTGCAGCACAAGCTGATAGCTTCGTCGGTATATGTCAGCGCTTCTTCGTACATTTGCACGACACGTACGTATATATCTGTATGTGCATTTAGTTAAGGAGACTGCGAAGCGTCTAGACCAACTTCCTGAGATTATCTTGTCACCCTCACCTCCGTCGAACGTATAAGACGCTTGGCTCTCATCGTCGCCCCCCCCCCTCTCCCTATCCCTCTGATTCGACGGAAGTCTCGGAGACACTGCTGGTTCTGCAGTAACCGAGGACGAGGCGAAAAGAGGAAAAGAGACGGAGAAAGATAGAGAGAAGCAGATTCACACGTATATCGACGATCTATCAGGACGTGAATTACTCGCGATGGCTCGTTGAATCACGGATGTGAAATTTATTAGCTCAGCTGGATTTCCGAACCACAGTCGCCAGTTCGATCTTTTTATTTGTTTTTTTTTTTCGAGGCAAGGACGCGAATTTCTCGGCGATTAATCGTTTCGTCGATTTTGATTTATTTGAAGAACGCGGGGGTCAAAGCTTCGGTGAATTGGAAGCTGTAGACGGTTGTCTACAGTGTGAAAATAGTAGATCGTATGTTGGTCGGTGTTTTGTATGAATTGGTGATTTTATGGGTTGGTGTTTTTACGGATTGGTGATTTTATGGATTGGTGAGGTTATGAATTAGGATTTGCATGAATTGGTGATCTTGGGAATTAGTAATCGTATGAATCAGTGATCTCATGAATTGGTATTCGTATAAATTGGTGATCTAGTGAATTGATAGGTATATAAATTGGCGATCTTCTGCACTGGTGATCGTCCGCATTGGTATTCGTATAAATGGGTAATTCACAAAGTAAATATATATACCTATGTATATTTTTCATCACTCAATGCATTTTTTGTCTGAATTTGGAAAATTGATTTTCGCAATTCTTCTTCGACGAAATTACTTTGATCAACGACTTGTACACGTTACAATTGATTTTTTGTTCTCCTGCACAGCTATAATCCACGCAGGGTGTGAATAAATTTACCATCGAGATTTCGATTCCACAGCAACCGATTACGCACGATCCAATTCGACGAGACGGTGAACGTCGGTCATAAATATTTTGTTACAACCTCGTAAAATCATGTCGCGAAAGTCGCATAAATACGCGCGTCGCTGACAAACGGGTGATACGGTAAATTATTACGGTTATCGTAACAAATATCGTCGTGCACGCCGGTATCGTCAGAACATGCAGGCTCGAAGAGGGTATTAAATTTGTACGAGCCGCCACATGCATACCTGAAATAAGTCGTGTATTCTCCGCGGGGGTAAAAAAAAAAAGAACAGCCATTATTATTTATCGACATCCCCCGGAGTTACCGCATTGTACCACGGTAATACTCGTGGTACACGCGTCGTAGTAGCACCAACCCGGCCACGTTGGATAGTCAACGATGATTCATAAATAATGCGAGGGTAACGCAGGGGCGGGGGGGGTTGCAACGCAGGAGGGTGAAGCACTTTCTTGGCCCCGATCCTAAGAGCTTCGGCCTTCTTCTCGTTTCCTCCAGCCTTGGTGGCTTATATTTGCTCGCTCGGACCGGTAGCGCCAAGAGCAAAATTCACCCTACTTTGTTTTCTTTCTTTTTCTCGTTCCTTTTTATTTCAATCTTTTTTCTTTATCTTTCTTTTCGTTATTTTTCAATTTTATTTTTTATTTTTCAGGAGTTCAAGTGTTTCCAGAGAACACATGCAAAAACGACCACGTACCGGATTAGACCTAAGACTATACCGCGATCGATGCCAGGGCGCATACCTATTTACGTTTCGCGGCAGTTAACCTCCGGGGTCGAGCATCGTTGACTTTAGTGAGATCGTTGCTTAAGTCAACCTCCCTTCCGCTTTGCCCTTGCTGCACGCTCGCCTCTCTCGTTGTACCACGTCTGCCCCCCCCCTCCTGCCCCCTTCAGCTATATGCGCTTAACTAACCACCGGCGAAACTCGTGTTCGCCCGAACTATGCACAACGGTAAACTCATTCGATATTCACACTGCCGAAACTCCACAAACATAGCGCAAAAGAAATTTCCGCCGAAATATCGTGTACAATCTCGTCTCCGATGGGATGCATTTAAATTGCATTGAAATAGCGTTATACTGAGCTAAAAAGTTTTGGCATTGGCGAGATTTTGGGTTGAAGACGAGTGATAAATATTTCGGACTGTGATTATCGACACGAGGAATCAGTTTTCGCAACGTACAGCGAGGGTGAGCGCGAATCTTATCAGTTTGATGAAGAAATAAAAGGTAAAGAAGAAAAAAATTTATTCAATAAGATGCAAATCAAACTTTTGGAAAGTTGTTTCCTCAAACCTCTTTCGCGAGAGAGCACGTATCCATCTAGTTAGGGAAGTTGAACGTCGAGGATTCTACAAGACTCTCGAAACTCCGTAAGATTTCTCGTGGCGGCGTCTTGTATGTATATTTATATACGTATATATGTATATAAATGCATACGTACGTCGAGACACTCCGCCACACTCGGCGCGGGGTTGTAAATTATAATAAGTCGGGTAATCCTTCGTCGTTGTCTCGGGCTGTCGGCTTCACTGTGCATCCGTGGGACTTGCGTAATAGTCGGTATTCTATGCTCGGTCGAAAACCATTAATCTTTTTCAAATGCGGATTATTACGTTTGGCAGGCTTATAGGAATAAAATGGCATCGAGAAAATAGGGGAGATTAAGATATCTCGGGTCTTTCAATCTGATAAACTTTTCTTGTAAATAATCCCGAAATGAGCCTAAAAACAACAACGAAAAAATTAAGAAGAAAAATAATAAAAAAAGGGTAATAACCTAAAAATCTAAAATAAACTACCGCAGATATTTATGCTACGTTAGGTTTTTAGGTTATTTCTTTCTCGTATTCGTTTTTTTTCTTAATTATTTCGATTGGAAAAAAAGTTCATACCACAAATTTCGATATCTCAAAAACTAAGTAGTGTATCGAAATTTTTTATTTTTGATTCCTTGAACTTAAAATGAAAGATTCCGAGGTCAGTGAATGTCTCGGTTATTGAGACAACTTCCGCCTTCTCCCGTCTTCCTCCATCTAAACGTAACGATTCGATTTTCGTCTGTTTCCCTCTTAGTGAGCTCGAGAAGACTCCTCAAGGCAAGACGTTTGGGTTTAACGACTACGCCTCAGCTGTATTTGCATTCTGGGATCTGTTCAAATTTTACGGGATCACGTACGCAACCGCGAAGGCGTTGTTACGGTGATGAAGACACGCGAGAGAAGGCAGCGTGCTACCTGCTGTATTATACGTCGCGTATATCGCGGGACCGAAGAAAGGGGGCGAATAGCGGTGAAACGCGTTTAACCGCAATATCATAACGCGCCCGATGAGCGGGTTTCTATCCGGTGTCGCAACAGGACGAAATGGGATGGAATCCCACTGCTTACAGTGTTACGCGCTCGGTTTACGGGTATACGTCACGTACAGCCGGCGGGTTCGAGGATTCGAGCCGGGTACTTCGTGATACCCGGATAATCGAGCCCTTTCACCTCGGTCCCTTCGAATTCACGCACCTCAATACGGATCCTGAAAACTACGTGAAATACATTTGACGTTTTCCGCGACCGTGGATTTATACCCTTGGTTCGGATTATTTACAGTTTTCTCGGTTATGTCTTGCGGATAATAGCGGGAAACTGGGTGGAATGGGGGAGGGTGGAGCGATATTGGGTTTGAGAGGGTGAATGACTGTTCGGTTAGTTGTGGAATTCGTCGGAGGCAGTTACGTGTTTTGATGAAATAGTGAGGTAGTTTTGTGCCTTTGACGAATACGGCGGATGATGAGCATCGTAGTATTAACATATCGAATTATCGTAATATCGAAATATTGGAACATGAAAATATAAAAATACCGAAATATGAAAATATTGAAATATCGAAATATCAAAATATCAAAATATTGAAATATCGAAATATCGAAATATCGAAATAGCGAAATATCGAAATATCAAAATATCAAAATATCGATATACCGAATTATCAAGTTATCAAAATATCGAAATATAAAAATATTGAAATATAAAAATATCAAAAAATCACATCTTATTATAACCGACTAATTCGGTTTCCTGTTACCTAAAAGGTTTCAATAAAACGCCTCGCATAAGTGCGACACAATCTCGATAGTGCCGCAAAATCGATAACAAATTAAACCCTCTGAATGCCATCACTAAATAATACGTTTCACAACCAGTTTTGTAACAATTTCCGAACGGACTGTACCAATGAATTAAAACCACCGCTACCACGATGTTGATCCCGTGCTCGCCACCTCGGTTATCCCATTTACGTTCGTACCCAACGAACCCACCCAATTGTCTTCACGTTATTTCCCGGATCGATCGAACAAGCTAATTTACCGCCAATATTATTCCAGTATTTTCAACAAAGGCCGTGCATTAACAATCGACCTTCTCCCCCTTCCCGAGCGACGCTACGGTGGAAAAGTGAAAAATCGGAATAGGGAAGGTTAGTCATCGAGGAAGCAACATAATGCACCGAAACGGAGTAACAGAAACGCGGAGAGTAGCACAAACCCGGTTGGTTTGCTTTCGTTGATCCAATGAACCACCTCCCCCCCCCCCCTCTCTTATCCGGGTAAAGTTTGCATTCCGCACGCAAAGCTGGAAAACTCGCGTAGCCTCGAGTCAGCGGGTGGAAGGTCGGGCCGCGGATTTCGGAGAATCGCGGAACGAACGCGGAATAATCCGGACGAAAATTCATGTCCAAGTTGGTTATAAGCGAGATACGTGCGCGATGTTTCTATTAAACTCGTACCCGGTCTCCAAATATTCCGCAGCGTCGCGACGAGCTCGGTTCTTCCGCTGCTATGATTTTCCGACTGTTCTTTTACGACTGTTACCGAGCCTAGATCCCTTGTTCACCGAAGCTACCATACGTGATTGTCGTGCGTACTTTCCTCGAAGAGGTTACGTGTCGCAGCGTCGTGAACCTCGTACGTGCTCTGCAATCATTTAGGACCCGACTCTTCTGCACCGCTCCAACCCCCCCGGCGTCCTTATCGCGTTATTGCCACCAGCAACCCCGATTTCATTATTTCTTCAATTTTTTTTTTCAAATCCTCAACTCTCGTTCTCCCTCCCTTTTTCATCTACCAATTGACCCGCTTGATTTCTTCCTCGTGCACGTTGGGCATTACGTTCTCCGGTTTTTTATTCATGTTAATTATTTTTCTTCTTCATTTTTTTACATTTTCGTTTTGTTCTCATTATGACGTCAAAATATTGTTTTCCGGGTAGGTAAGTACGCAATGAAAACTACACACGGAAGTGAAGTCTCTCCGTTTTAAACATACGGAAAGTGTGTTCCGTCAGTGCGGTGTATGCACGCAGCTCGTGAGTACGGAGATGCATGTGCGAAGAGGGGGGGGGGGGGGTTAAGGCCCGGATGCCAGGCGTTTTCCGAGTGCTCGCGGATGAAACGTTTGCCGGGGCTCGACTCGACTCGACCGCGGTTTTATTAATCTTACCGCTGGTTTGCCGACCGGTCGAGCCACACGCCAGAAGAGGGAGAGAAAAACGAGCCCGGCGGTGCGAGAATATAACGCTGAAGCTAAACCCCCACCGCCGACGGCATAATCACAACTGCCTAGTGGTTATCCAACGTCACGCACGCCTTTTGCCTCCCCTTTGACTTCATCCGTACTTGTTACCCGCGCTTTACCGACTTTGCAAACGTTCGCATGCGTTCGCGAATACGTATGGAAAGAAAATTACGTCGATTCTCACGTAACCCGGGCGAACCACCCTCGAGCGAGCACAGACGGCGTTAGTCTTGGCTGTATCTGCGCGCGGAGTAGCGGAGGAAAAATAGAACGTAGAAAGGGCGGGAAGGGAGGAAGGGCGAGAGAGAGAGAGAGAGAGAGAGAGGGGAGGGAGGAAGGGAGGTGAAAGAGTCACGCGAGCCCTACTCTGCATTGCTATGTAATTAAGTTATTTTCCATAGACCTCCTGGAGAAGTAGTCAACTAAAATCTTGGTTCTAGATCGGAATTCGCAAGACTAGCGTAGATATTACGTAAAATATCAGGAAATGTGTACGCAAATTTATCTGGATGTAAACATATATTTTCCGATATTTTACGTAATAGCCTTGTGAAAATGTAATACCAATTTGGCGACTTATATGGGGGGAGATTCCATATGACATCGGGGAGTCTGAGAGTTGACCCCACCCGATTCAGTTCATGATTTCTTTAAGGGTTTCAATTGACGCCCAGAACACCTTCGATTTTTAGCAGAATCTCTGGACCACCCTGAAGGTCGGGGAAAATTTTAAACTATCCCCCCAACCAAGAGTAAACGCGGATTTCGACAATTTTGAACATTTTTATTCTTTTGTAGTTTCAGAAGTTCAGAGAAGAATTTTTCCATAGTTTCAGAGTAAGATCCGTATTGCCACTATTCTTGTTTTGATTTTTCAATATAAAAATATCAATTTACACATTTTTTTTACTTATCCCTCTGATTAATCAACAAAATGATTATATCAATAATTTCAATGATAATAATAGGTAAAATAATAATAATACCAATGATTCTGTTCAATCCGTAACAAAATTATCAATATAATTATAATTTCAAGTGATATTATCAGTATTGTATCAATATAACTATTCTTGGACTAAGTCGCGACAAATGATAAACGACGAAAAATGTTTGTATTTAAAAAAAAAAAAAATCATTTCGGCTTACGTAACAAGCAACTCTGAGAGATTAAGCGAGAACCTCAATCTCAAGGTTAAAACAAAAGATCAGGGAAAGAAAAACGTCGGGTTCTACGCGAAATTCTTGTTTCGTTCGTTTCAGTCTAAATATTGGCGCTCCTCCGTTGTGTGTCTTGCAGTACGAGGGGTGGCCGGAACCGCTCCAGCCTCGGCCAACATGGACCCCATTCTCCAACGTTTCGCAATGATAAAATATTCATTAAATGGCACAAAAAAATTCCAAACTTCCAGACAAGAATAAATCGACGCTGTACCATCTCTCATCGTGAATATGTTGGGCACTAAATTTCAATAAAAATGTGATAATTCAAAACCGAATACAAGTATAATCATGCTGCAAAGCCGCTTCCGGAATTAGGTGCCTGGTGCGTCATATATATCAACAGAAATGTATGAATATGTATATACACAAAATGTGAAGTTCGTTGGGAGGATTAAAATCCGGCGTTGCGCGGAGGTCGTCGAATTCGCAACGGTCGCAATGCGTCGAGGTATTCAAATGGCACGAAACGTACCATTGCGAGAAAGATGAAGTGCGCGGGTATTTGGCCATTGGCAAGCGCTCCGTAGAGCGCAGCACCGGCGGATGTTAACGCGGAAAAGGGGAATGGACGAGTCAGGAACAAACGGGGGTTGGAGTATAATCAGGGTGGCGTATGGTCTGTTCCGGTGCTCCTGCGTAATCCTTCGAACGGATGAACTTTACGAGGCGCGAGTAATCGTTAATCCCGCTGGCTAAGCGCCGTTTACCCGGAGTATACAGCGACGGAGTCGCATCGATCCGAGTACATGAAACTCGCGCTGGTGGCGCTGCCGGCGCAGCTGCTGGGGTTGTTCGTTGCGCGGTGGAAATATCGTTTCGCGCGGTGGAGATGTTACCGTTTCGTTAGCGCGTATTGTGTGTATGCGGGTTAGTTCGATTGCACGTTGCGCATAGAATCCGCACGCAGGACTCGGGTAATTCTGCAGGGTCGACGCTAGCGCAGCGTGGAGGATTGGATTTCGCTGGAAGGATCAATGGCTCGAAGAAGTACCTCGCGAAGTATGGGGATGCTTTACTTTCGGAATCGTTTGATCATACCTGAGATATCGATCGACGACGTATTTGATTTTTTACGAGAGGTGTAGTAAGTAAAGAAGAATTAGCAATAAGGAGGTAATGGAAGCTCTCGGTAAGTATTGATTGATCACAATCGCGAGTCGATGGTTCATTCATTTCGCAAATTTTCTCGGAATTCCGAGAAAGTGATACCAATATAGCCGAGCCCTTAAACCTCTGTCCCGTCGAATTTATGGACGTTAGTAAAGATCTACGAAGCTCTGGACTATTTCTCACATGATGCACCAGAGAAAAGCTAGTCATCAAGGAAGGAATAAGAGTTCTTGATAATCAATGATTGATGCCAGTCAGAAGTTGATGGTCAATTCATTTCCCGAATTCTGTAGCATCCTGGAGAAAAAGCACGAGAAAGGCTTGGAAATGTCCTCGCTATTAATGGAAGATGACTGATTGGATGGGTTTGTGTCGTTTTCCATCGTTGGAATTCGGGTTGTCATCGCTGCGTCAGACTTTTGGCATATCCGAGTCTCTCGCCGTGAACTATTGTGCTTTACGCTACTATTCAGCATTCCCACGAGTAGATACCGACAGCTACCACCACCACCATCACCAGAAGCCTCAGAATCAGCAGCAGCAGTAGCAGCGCTAGCTCCGGTACCAGCAGTACCGAAGTGCAGTATATTCCCGGGACGTATAGTAGCGCGGTATCGTCCCCGCCGGAATGATAAATAATTCTCGATTGTACGGTTGCCAACGTACCGTAGAACGGTGCAGAGCTCAGTTCTCACTCGCTCACGAGCTCTTGTGAATGCCCGGGGCTTCGTCGAGGGCGTAGAGCGAGACGGAACTCAAGGGAAAGCCCCGGCGGGGTTTGCGCCAGACGTTATCGCTGTGCCACGAAAGGAGCCAGAGCAACCGACGAAGAATGGTACAGCCGGAAGCAAAGACTGCGCTGTATGCATGGAATATACATATATATATGTACGCGGAGGCGTATACTCGTCGAGTTTCTGTGTGAGGATGAGAACAAGAGCGTGAAGGATTCGAGAAAGATGGAGACACGCGAAATCGAGGCCGAAAGAATGGCCGAGAGATAAAGATCGGGAGAAAACGTTGACGAAGGAAAGATTGGACCGACCAATAGCGCGCGGGCCCTGTGGGTCGCCACGCGCGACGATGCTGCCTCCGGCGGGACGCCTCGGTACCTCGAGCGCTTCACGAGGCTCTTGGGGTGACAATATGGGTGACTGCGAGAGCCTCGTGGTGACGCGGGCGATGGTAACGGCGGTATGGCCGAAGAAGCTACGAATGCAGCAAGTACGATGAATAATGGGCACGGTGGGCACGGACGAGTACGCGAAATGGGAAGGGGAAGGGAGAGGCCGGGGTTTGTCGCTCGCGAGAAAGGAGAAATTACGGGGAAATTATGGACGGGATTGTCGCAACGACCTCCGTTCCAGCCGACACCAAACATCCTCGCCTCGATTCTATGCGGTATACAGTTATACCTATTATTATTATTATTATCATTATTATTACGGTGATTATTATTATACGGTACGGCATACGTATATGAGGTCGGCGTAACGGTATGCGAATATGGCCGCCGTACGGATATGCGTATGGTCGTGCGACGGGTTGTGATATTTGCACCAAAACTCATACCATCCCCCATTCCACACCCTCATCACCCTCTCACATCTTTTCACCAACGTTATCGCTTATAACGAAATATCTGGCTCGTGGAATCCCAGTCGTACGATAGGTTATTACCCACACTCGTGGATCCCAACGGTTGCAGCGTTATAAATCTCGTTTGAATTACACTATTACAAATTTATGTGACGGGAGACTCGGGGAAACCGAGCTAACGGAACGAAATCGCCAAACGTCCCTGGTTGTCTCGACGCGTTAATTAAAAATATTTTTTCAACCCCCGTTCGTAAACATTTGGATAAATGTCCGGGGGACACGTGGCAATGTCGGGCTATCGAGAATTATTGATATTGGAGAATTAGAGGAAAATCAGAAGAAAAAGAGTGGCTGGGAGGGAGGATTGTTACATAAATTTATGGCAATTTTGGTGGAGCTTTAGGGGATGAGTGGATTTAAGGAGTTACAGATTTTTCTCAATGCTATGACGACGAAATTTGCACGGTGAGTGTACAGCTTCGATAAAATCAAAAAATGTATGACGGTAGGTTCGTAAATTTCGTTTTTTTTTTATTTTACACCGTGAAAATCGTAACTCGCGGGTTCGCGCGGTGAGATCGTAAAATTTCGAACGGATCGGAGGTAACGAGGGATGTAAGGGTGCATAAATAAACACACGGAATGTTTCGTATAATAATATCTCGATACGAGGGAGGTATGCGAATGACGACAGCTGCAGCTGTGCTCTCCATGTTCATTAACTACGAGACGTCCCGATAAACCCGTCAGCCATTACGTTGATAACAATTTATCGTCAGTTCGTGCCATAATACTGATAATGATCATAATAAATCTTATTGAAATAACAATATAATAATAATAATTATTATTATTAGAGAAATTATAATAATAAGATGTATTATTATTATTATTTCAATATTTTCATTTTTGTACAAAATTTTTATATTTCGTCGTAATTATTTCCGAATAATTGATTATGATTAACAGTACTCGAGGTAACGATGGAAAAAGTGGAACTGGGCAGTCGTTTCGAGTGGTTGTAAAACTCGAGGAACATCGAGGCGGGGTTATTGAAATTGCTTTTTCAACCACGAGTATTACGTATTATTACGCTTATCGATGACTCGTTCGTTCGGTCGCGATCGTCATGAAACTCGAAGCCAACAAGCTCTCGTCACGTTCTACATTTGCACTACTTCGTTGGCTGTCTAGTTGTCGCACATTAACCGGCACCGCGAATGTGGAATAAGGGCTCAGCTACAAAAAAAAAAAGCTCCGATCACGACGGCTTCCAGAAAATCCATTCTTTCCGCACAAATGACAAAAATTATGAAACTTATATCGTAGAACGAAAACCATCGTAATTCATTTATATCAATTTTATTTTTATTTCGTCATTCTCGGGGGTTTAATATTTCAGTTGAAATTTTTTATTCTCTAATATGAAAGAATTCTCTATTACTTCTTTACTATTGTTATATTTATATCGCAAACAACTACGAAATTGAGAATATATAATTCTTCAAGACTGTACAGACTGTTTAAAAGTTAGCGAAATCTCTAATTAGAGTGTAAAATTTATACTTTGGCCTTTGAGGACGAATAATAATCAATAAAGGACGTCGTTAAACAGAAATTGATAAGTCGATGTTTTAATTATGTGAGGATTTCGCGGAACGTATAATCGTGCGCTCGTTAAAATGCACACGGAGGCGCTGTTGTCGAACGTAGGCTGCATCAAAGCCAGCGCTTAATCAGCCACCGCGTAATGCTCTCCGAACACAAGCCGGCTATCGTTCTTGCGACTATAAGGTGATTCCTGTATATTCTCTCGAATATACCGGCATAAGCTAGACGATGAAACACGAGTGCAATTAAACGCGCTGGCATCGTCGAACATGTATGTAAACTGGGAAGAGACGATCTCTCGAGTAATCAATAGCCTAACTCGTATTGTTGCGCACCGACGTCATTACAAACTCGTACGAATGCAACACACTGGTTAGCTAAACTCGACTGTTGCTCCGAACTTTCGACCGCAATTGCGCTTACCTTGTACTGGATATTAGCAGATATTAGTACGATACAATATATTTATACAATATGTATGTGTGTGTATATGTATATGAGATATTCCACGTGAAATCGGCCGGTCTGCGACCGGACTCCTTTCGATTCAGTTCATGATTTGTCTTTTGGCTTTCATTTGACCCGTAAAACGCTCTTGATTGCTTGCAGCATTTCGTGACCGCCCTTAAGCTCGTGGACAATTAAAAACTACCCCCCCCCCCCCGAACCAAGAGCAAACGCGTACTTCGACATTTTTAAACGTTTTGACTCTTTTTGTGATTTCAGTAGTTCAAAAATCTTCACTCTGTCGACGTGAAACAAATCATAGACATAAAATATTTTGGAGGTATTTTATGGCGATTTTATTTTTTTTTTCGCTTACAGCTTTGAAAATTTTCGACGACTGTCCGTCCCCTGGGCGCTGTCAACCCTGTTCGTGCTCTGTGTGCTATCAAATATGGGAAATGACTTTTTGAGAGTCAGAAATGTAACGAGAAAAGTTGAAAAGAGGCGAAGTAGACTTCGTAGGGTGGGTAAAAACGAAATTTTACAATTTTTCGCTTTTCGACTGCACAAATTGCCGCAAAAGTTTATTACCGAAGCCAACCCCATACCTCACTGGATTTGCTATTCGTAGATTGGTTAAAAACAAATAGACAAATATTTTTTCGAACTGATTATTACCAAAAATCCAATTTCGAAACAATTTTTAATAAAAAATGTATTTCCCTGTCGTATGAGGGATAATTAAAAATTAAAATATCGAGAGTGTGTAACAGCCATTGCCCTATCTTCAAAAATAAACCCACTTCCGCATTCATGACGAACTCTCACCCAAATAAATTAAAAAAGAAGAACTTCTTTAATTACTTTTCCAACGAAATACCCCTTCGAAAAAAAATAATATTTCCAATTTTCTCCTCTCTCGCCTCAATAAATAATCGAGTGTGATATATCGACACCCCCAACCCCCACGACTCCTTTCCTCGCAACCACATAATAACTTCCCCCGACTTTGACGAATCTGCCATCACCTTCGAAGGGTTGAAGCTCCTCCACAATCCCACCGAAGAAAACTTTGCCGAGCAACAAAAAGTTCGAAGAAGGAAAAAATAACGAAAAGTTTCATGTTTTCCAGTTCTCGCGATCTGTATATAGATACGCACTGCATAAAATATCGCGAGCGCATGGAGAATAAAAAAAAAATGTTGGATGGATTGAAGCGAGCGAAGATGAGGAAAGAATGTAAAGAAAATAGTTGCTTCCGCCGCGTGCATCCGCACCGACTTCGGTGTGGAAATATCAAACCAACTGGCAGGAGAAACGTGTGTCGAGGTATTCTAGGTACGCGGATGTATTGTCATCGATCCATATTGAATGCCTTCGCTCCTACGTTCACTATTCTCTCGTGCAACAGTGCACCGTGTTTATGTGAGAGATTCTCCTAACTATAGTTCAAAGAACCACCCTCAGCCACCTTCCACCCCGCCGCAACCTTCTCATCGTGTATCGATTGAGGGTATAATGCCCCCTGAGCACTAGTGTGTACACGTCGTGCACTTCTACCGTATACATATGTATTAGGGTGGCTTGAAAGTGAAAAAAAAATTTCTGATTTCAAATGGGATACATTCACCGCAAAGTATCTTGCATCCGGAGAATTTACCCCAAAGATCAACCCGATCGGACCATTTTTAGGGGTCCGCGCAAGATTTTTCAAGTTTTTCCATTTGATTAACATGGGAAGAACGTAAAGTTTCCATTTAACAAATCGTAGCTCTGCGAATTTTATAGCTACGTTGATCCCGTAAGTTCCATTTGAAAGCTCTTTAAAAACCGTTTAAAATGGCATAAAAATGAAAAAATTGATAAAAATTGAAAAATAAATCCGCTTTCCATGGCTGTCGGCTACGGTGAAGTTGTCTAGCACCCGTAGAATTGTGGAAAAAGATGAGCCCGATCGGACAATTTTTAGGGGTGCCGCTGATTTTTCAAAGTTTCAAACGTGAGAACTTGATAAAAACCGGCGCCAACCCTTAACATGATGCGATCGAGCTCATCTTTCAGCACGATTTTATCGATGCAAGACCCTGATTCGCGCCCTGGAAAATCGGAAAAAAACATATGATATAAATTATAGATGTAAATATATATATTCGGCACGAGTAGTATATCACTTCAAACCCGGTTGAATAATTCAAAGTTGCGCATATGCGAAATGCTCGTGGCAGGTCAATCTACTCGATTTTATTTTTCACCGTTGCATCCCGAATTTAGTTTCGCTATTTAAAAAAAATTTTATCCATGCTACCAATTTTTTAATTATTTTTCATCTACTCGTATTTGAATATTAATTTTCGATATTCGAAACGAAATTTTCATTCGTCGAGCAGTTTCGTGCAACGAAGGGATGAGTTTTGTTTGCAGTAAAGAAATTTTTGGCCGGGTCGCGGAATCTCCTGTTCGTGCGCTAATCCACATGCCAATGAGAATACCGCGGCTTCATCGGAATTTCGTTGATTCGGTCGTATTATTCCAACATCCCGAATTATCATTGCAAAACTAATTGAACGTTGAAATTACTTTCTTTTTTTAATTAAAAAAAAATTTCTTCTTCTCTTCTTGATTTGTTTTCTTTTTTTTTTAATTCTCTTATTGGGACGCGACGTCATTTTATGATTGATGGAAATTACGTTTGTAGCGTGCGTTAGCACCTACGGATATGGATCGATGGCAGCCACGAGAGATGGCTTTTGACCATCGAGCCCTATTGACATCCAAGCGTGAATTTTGTATACGCACGTGACTCGGCAAAGGATGGAACTCACGCGCTTTTGCCGGTCAATGACCGAACCAAAGCTATTTCGAAAGATGAATTTCGAAACGTGGTTCTCTTATCGTCCGGACTGTCATAAATTACGCTTGTCACTAGGACTGCCAAAAAAAAAAAAAAAAAATAACGAAAATGATAATAATGCAGCTGGAGCATTTTGCTTGCGACTGCAGTATTTTATCAGTATATGTAGGGTTTATATATGCAGGGTTTTGTCGTTCGCGGGGGAGGTAGATAACATGTGCTTGGCTGATTGACCGTCAGCGCCCTTCATGGTTGCCTCCAGTGGTAAAAATATCAATTTTGAAATATCGCGTCACGCGGCGACGTTCGTTGTCAATCGTCTTCCGGTTTGCTCTCTGACCCGGTCGATCCCTGTCAAATCTATGCACCTACAAAACAGTGACATAGGTCGTTCCGAAAGACGAACCAAACTCGGCAAAATTAATCAATAAATAAATAAATAACCTAAATGAATCAATAAATACATTTCTTAAGTCCTCGCGTCGTCGCGACCATTTTTTTTCTCACAAAAAATAATATAAAATAAATTTTGAGCAATCTCTGCATCGTCACAACGATTTTTTTTTTACAACGAATGACATGAAAGAAGTTTAAAAAATCTCCGCGTCGTCGGGACGATTTTAACGCAATTTTCCACAACTTTTCTACGAATCATGAATAATTACAATTCGTCGTGTTTTAAAAATTCGTTTTATTGCTTTCTTTTTTTTGCATCGTTCTAAATTTGCGATATTGACCACTGACGAGAGATATTGTAGGAGTTCGTAAATTATAAACACGTACTGTTTGCGATGAAATTCTCCTCGTCATCGAAGTTCATTGATCAAATTACTCCGTATCGTATTCCTGTACGCTCCGATAATGTATTTCCCCGAATCCCTTTCCTCGACGTCCGCCCTCTATCTGCCATTCAGCGGCCGCGCATTTTCCCGTGACGCCCTTCATCAATTATGAGCGATGCGAAGCGAACTCCACGATCCACCGACAGCCTCGAATCCCCTGATACACATTTTTCGGATCGAGCAAATTATCGTTTTTTCTTGTTTTTCGAAACATTTTTTTTTTTCGTTCGCTTCATTTACTATCAGTTTTCGTTCTCTCGGTGCCCGGAAATTTCGGACGTCGGGTCGAAGTACGATGATTGAATGAGATTTTGGGCTGTCAAAATTATTGCTACGAAAGTTTTTTGGGTTGATCGTTGAATCAATCAAAAATTAGATTCGTAAATAATAATTAGATTAATTTTCATCGCAGAATTGTTTGATAACATTATTATGATTTTTTTTGTCGATACTTTTCAACGATTACGTAGCATGTTTTATCAAAATTCGATGACAAATATTTGCGATCGTTATCATGACCATTTATTTTCGAACTAGACTAATACATTTTTGGGCATTTTTATTGAATCTAAATTTTTCGCGAGCGTGAGAATATTTTGTAATCCTACATTATGGGCCAGGGAGCCACCATTATTCTTCAGCCTAGTCCGGGTCGTCCCACGGGGAAACCCCTGCCACCCTCTTCTACGCAACCACTCATCTCTCCGTTACACGGGTGAGACCTGCAGTGCTGCCTACAGATGTAAAACGCTCCGACGCGCGTGTGACAACTGTCAAGAATAAAAGACGAGGCGCGAACGTCTCCAAATTCATCGCCATTCCACAAACTGTCAAAAGATACAGCCCTTAGTGGAAGATACGGTCTACATGCAGCCCTTAGTGGAAAAAAATGGAGCTCGGGACGGTGTAAATGATAAAAAAAAAAATTGTATGCATATATTTATTTCACGCTTGGGGGAACTTCAACCGCGAATAATAAAAAATATATTAGAAAGAGGGAAATAACGGCAGGTGGTGTCGCGCCAACAAATGAACTAGAGAGACCTAGAAAACGAGGAAGAGCGAGAGAGAGAAAGACAGAGAGAAAAAAAAGCGAAGTAACTTTCACGGCGTGTAATGCAGACACGGTTAAATGCTACGAGGTGGAAATTAAAGCCGGCAGAGTGTACAACCCGTGAATACTCGGAGGGAGCCAGACCGCACAAATGCGGAATTCCGTGCAAGAGTCGAAGGGCGGATCGTCGCGCGGGCGCGTTCTCGCCACCCCTCACGAGCCAAAGAAGCGGCATTGAATTTTTTAATGCTCTCAGAAACGAAAGCCAACGAGAAGCAGTCGTAACAGCGGACTGGGAAAAGTAGAAGGGAAAGGGAGCTGTAGAATTCATTCCAACGGAGCAAAACACGGGCGAGGTGAGACCGAAAATAAAAGAAAAAAAAAAATTACAATTTTTTCAAGTTTTAAATAAAATTTGAGAAAAACGTCTAAAAAAAAAATGGATAAATAAAGCACGGTTGTATGAATGGGTTTCATGGGGAGAACCGTGTGAGAGGAGTAACGACCTTTCCCGAGCGATGCTCGTTATTATGTATCGAAAATGAAAAGAGACGAGAAATCCGTAACTGCCGAAGTTCGGTGTAACGAAAAATACGTAAAAAATTGTGTGGATTATGAGCGTTCTCGCTTGACGATTGTTTCTACCAGACAATTATTCGCTTCCACATGCTCGAATCGTTCAAACATGTTCGCAGCTTTTTTTTCTTCTTTATATTCCCGCGTTTTCGACGTTCCAAAAGCGTTCGTCTCTTATTTTCGAATATCTCTCTGCATTGACGAGAAAAAAAAATTGACAACCCCCCGACGTATTTCCTGCGAGATAAATCGAGCCGTTTCGTGCCAACGCGAGTCGCTCCGAGCCTTTCACATTTATTCGCAATACCGGGCGAATTCGAAAAAAGTTCATTTCCAAAACTCGAACGGCGTGGAACGAAAAACAAAGTAGTTAAAAAATTCAACTCGGTTACAATAAAAATAGGATAATCATCAAATTGAATCCATGGGAAATTCAGCCAAAAATATCAAGATATCACTTGAATTTTATTTTCAATTTCAAATACGGAAATATTTCCACTTACAAATGACTTTGTTGCATTTTTACCGCTGCTTCTTTCAAATTTTCTTGCAAGCTAAATTTAGCATAACGACATTGAGTCAGTACGGAGTTTTTGAGTACACCGAAGAGCGTATGAAACGTATTTCCGGGGGTTGAGGGATGAAACGGAACGAGCATTAGTCAGAAGCACACGACGAGCGTGGAACTCGTGAAAAAGTGCAGTCTCTGTCCGTTGGAAAAGCGTGGGCGAAGGACGTTTCGTGCCGTCGCCGAGTTGCAGCGAATTCCCTACGTCGGGGATAGTTTTCTCATCATTGGTGTGAGTAAACCCTCGCACCTGTGCACGCGTGCGTGTGGATGTGTGTGTGTGGGGGGTCCCCGCATGTAGGTGGGGGGATGGTTAGCGTCGTTGGGGTCGTTGGTACAGCGAAGAACGTAGCAGCCGGCAGCAGCCGGTTCTCCCGGGCAGTTTTGGGATCTCAAATTATACCCGCGAGACCTATAGCTTTCGCCGTTTTGCGTAAAATATTGAGGCAACGCGAGGGGGCGGAAGGAAACGAGGGGGGACGGAGGGGTTTTGGGGAAGCACATACGACTCCTTGTTCCCGAGTCCTTGGTCTCTTTGCTGCTCGAAATATAACCGTTCCGGAAGCAAACTACCGGGAGTACCAAGACGTGAGCCAGTTTAACGAAATATTCTCGACGCGCTGCCTCGTTTTCCCCGGCGGCCATCTTACATTTACCTAAAAACACCGGGGAACACGAATAAAAAGCCATTAGAGGCAAAAAAAACTGTACATGCGGCGCGAGTATCCATGCGTTTTCCCGGAGGGCTGACGGAAATTGCGAGCGAAAAATTATTTCTCCATTGAACATGACTGAATTCCGCGTTATCGCGGACGAAAATATGATAAAACTTTATCGAATACGCGTATGATATTCGTGTAGTCAGTTATTCGTGTTCAAACTGTGCAATCTGTTCGGTGGAAAACAAGCGTACAAATTGGCCGACTGAATGTTAGAATATTAAATTGGAGAATAATCGAGTGGAATGTAAATACCAACGCGTTTTCAACATCGACGAACTGAGTCGAAGCATTTGATCGAAAAATAAAAAAGAAAAACAAATAAAATTAAACGAATGAAATGACACAGCGCCGGCATCCGAGATTCGTTATTCGGAAATATCGCGTTCGGCCACCCATTCCGCTTCCTCGAACTCTCATCGCTTCCGGCATTTTTTATTATTTTTTTTTTTTAAATATTCTTTTTAATTGCAACCATCGTTTTATTGACGGATCATCGCTTCTATTTTTGTTTTTCAATTTTTTTAATGGCGTTTCACCGCTGAATCGCCAATTGGGTTCGTGCTTGCATGTTTTTTTTTCGTTGTTCATCGGAATTCTCTGCTATTTACATTTTTTCATGATACCATTCCATTTTTCTGTATAGAAAAATTGCGATTTAATGCGTTGGGTTATTCGAAAAATGGCGTCTGGCCGAAAAAGCGAGTGCGCCATGGAAGTGAAACACGGTTGGATCATTTTCCCGAAGCTAAGGCCGACGAATTCGTGAGTAAAAGAGGGGGGGGGGCGAAAAACAGATTTAAATGGCATTCACGGTTTAGCAAAATTACAAAATAAAACAAAATTACACGAAATAAACCATTGAAAAAAAAAAAATAATCATGTTTGGATTTCCCATTTCCTTTGAATAGCCGACGGAATAACGCAGAGATGAGCGTTCAGTACTAATTGAATCAGCGCAAACAGCGTCACGGTTGTGGCATCAACGACGATGGTAGTTGAAATCGACGATTTTTACGTGGGGCAATTTTCC
The DNA here is from genome assembly GCA_963971145.1 of Sussaba pulchella. Classification (NCBI taxonomy): domain Eukaryota; kingdom Metazoa; phylum Arthropoda; class Insecta; order Hymenoptera; family Ichneumonidae; genus Sussaba; species Sussaba pulchella. The sequence goes on from OZ020173.1 coordinate 3,176,671, forward strand.
ACCAAAGGAAAAGCAAAAGTTCGAGAAAGTTCGGTTACCGGGATTTCCAAACTTGGCAACCTTCGCTTCGAACGGATTTTCATCCCACCGAGAAGATCCGAATTTTCACGGTTCGATGAATTTTTACAGAATCCGTCTCTCCGCGATTCGTCGCGTGATGCAGAAACGGCTTCGAATTCCGAGACTCGGGATTCGTTTCTGCTACGAAAAAAGCTACGTGGCGAGTTGGCGATTGCGAAATCAGGATGGAATCTCGTACTCTCGTCACGAGCAGCAATTAAAAGCGACAGACTTGGTTCTGAATGTAATCGCGTCGAGTGCGACGAACCGAAAAGTTTACGGGGCTGTTAAATATACAGCTACATTTTCGTGGGCGGTGCAATTATATATATATCTATATCGAATCTGTGATGTGGAGACGAAGACGAATAAGTCCGTGAAAAGAGTTTTTGGGAAATGAGGATTTTACGTTGCAAACGCTTTATTACGGCGGATGAATCGATTTTAAAAATATTAATTATTAGGTTACGATTAATTTTTGGTGACATTCGAGGTAGAGGTCGGTAAAATTTGAATAGTCTGCAATTATTGCACAAAAACAATAGTTCAAGACCGCGTTTGCAATTCTTTTTATGGATTTTCCCGATTTTATAAGATATTCCGATAAAAATTGAAGATTTTTATTGCTCAAAATTTGATTGGATTCGGAAAAATCTTGTGAAACAAATGAAATTCTTTGAGCCTTATCGAAATATTGCTCTTTCATGACTGACAAATTCACGTTCGACCCGAAAACTATTGAAATTAATTCTTATGTGAAAAAAAAAAATTACTGCGAATATTATAATGACTTACATATCACGACGAGATGAGCATTGGCACGTATCGCCTTGTACCGCAAGTACGGCCCGACCTGACACTGATATTCCCCGTCGTCCGTCAACGAGGCGTTCATTATCGTCAGATTGTAGACTCCGGCGTTCGAGTCGCCCACCAATCTCAGCCTCTGATGGCCCACTATTTCACCACCTGTCGCAATAAGAATAGAAAAACAAAAATAAGCAACGTTTCATCGACATTTACTCGTGAAAGTACAAAACAAAGGAACGAAATTGGGACGGTGAGGCTCTCTCGAAAAATACGTCTCTCCTCTAATTCTATAAAACGAAGAAGTTAAAAAAAAAAAAAAGAACCAAAAACATATAAAATTGTAACGGAAATGAGAAAAAGAAATCAACTTTTTTAAATCCATTTTTGCAGCAACATCCTTCGACTATGGAATTTCTCAATTACTTGATTCTGAATCCATTCAATTTCTCTTTCGACGCAACGTAGAAGTGGTCGATAACGTTGTATTAACCAAGAAACCATAAAACTATTTTCTCAATGAGTTTTTCTTCTTCCATTCATTAACGGGAAAGCCCATGATTCAGTTCTTCGCCGAGGCAGCGAAAAATGAAAGAAATTCGATCTCGACAAAGTGCGACGATACAAAAAATTATCTACATTAGTTTGGAGCAATACCGAAGAGCGAAAATCAATCTCCGTCGTGGTTCCAACCACGAGACTCCGCAAGATTCATACAGCAACGAAAAAAAATTGCATCTTTATCAACCGAAAGACCTTTCTAGTGCGACTACAAAACCACATACAAGTGTTTTCGTCGTGCAGAAGGTTCGCAAAAAAAAAAGTACGATTTCAAAAGCTGAGGTAAAGAAAAGGTGGTTCGTTGAAAACAAAGCGTCGAAGCATAGAATCCCGAGACGTACTGTGTTGTGCAGAGATGGCGACGAAACGGAAAAGAAAAAGATGAGAAGAAGAAGAAAAGAAATTTGAAAAAAACGAGAAATACGATATATCTCAGACACTTACCGGATTGAACGACGTAGGCGAATCCGTCCTTGACCCATTGGACGATGCCAACCCGGTCACCGACGACGCACGGTATCATAACGTTATCGCCTTCCTGTACCGAAGTGTTTGCAGGTCTCACCTTGAAGTGCTGCGCTGCCTCTCCTGTAACACGATAAAAGGATTCGATGTTTTTTAGACTTTGCCATTTTATCAATACTATTATTATTGTTATTATTATTATTATTATTATTATTTTTGTTGTTATTATTATTATTATTATTATTATTATTATTATTATTGTTATTATTATTATTAATACTATTAACAATATACTATTATTATTATTATTATTATTAATGAATATTTACATTAAAAATTTAATATAAAAAAAATAAAAATATTTAAATAATAAAATTAATAATAATAATAATAATATAATATATATATTTATAATAATAATAAAATATAAATTAATAATAATAATAATAATTATTAGTATATAATAATAATTATTATTATTAGTATATAATAATAATAATATAATATATTTATCTATATAATAATAATAATAATAATTATTATTATTATTATTATTATTATTATGGTTATCATTATTCGCTTTCTTTGAGTTTTGACGACGGACGAGCATAAATAAATATTTTCCTTTCATTATAACGTCTTGCCTATCAAGTTTTGGGGCCTCTTTAGATATTTTTGATTTTCCTGTTTAGATTGTATAAAATTCACTGGTTTACTACATTCTTATTATTATTATACTTATTATTAGAATTTCATGGAATATCGGGATCGTGTATCGCTTTGAAGCGCCTCATGGTTACCATTTTAGCATCTTAACACGTTTCTGAAAGATTGGAAGATGGGACATAGAAAGCTGAGAAGCCTGTCAAAGGCACCGAGCTGAACATATACGTCTCTCTGTGTGGAGGTGTGTCTATGTGTGATGATGATGAAGACGGGGTAGCGTTTCTTCTTTCTCATCTTTTGACGATGAAACGTCGCGGGTAGAATAACTCGCCAACACGACACCTAAGATCAGAAGATTCCGATTATCTTTCCAATGTCCGGGAAACGATCGATTGGTCTCGTATAGACATAACGCAAACGAATATTTCCCTTCGGATCGAACATCTTCGTCGCGATCCGCAACGATGTGAAATTAAGTCGGATAAAAAGCGATGTCGATTTTTCATACGATGTTTTACGTTTTGTAATTTTTTACGAGAAATTTAAGGCGACAAAAATGAACAAAGACATTCCGATTACATTCGATTGTGTTCGAGAAATTTTCTGTTACAGTGTTTTGTATTGGTTTTTTTTTTCATTTCGACCTTCTAGGAGTCATGAATTTGAATGAAAACAAATTGAGTGTCTTCGTGAAGAGGAATTCGAATGTCTTCTCGTTTCTTCTCTAGAACTTTTCGATTATTTCGAAATAATTGTAAATAGATTTCGTTTTCTTTTTCAGGTTTACAAACAACCACACGTTGGAACGACCGGATGCAATGGATTCTGCATAGTCTCCGGGCAGATGCAAGAACATTACGTCGGGTGTTTCATTCTGTGTCATTCTCATTCCGCGCCCAGAAGTGGGCTACAGCGTTATACTCCTCCTTTATTACTATTTCAACACGTTTTTTTTCCACTTTATTCCTTCTTTTTTCAATCCACTCCCCGTGCTTGCAGTTCGTTCTTCGGCATTTCCGTTTGTAAGCCAATGGGGGGGGAGAAACAAAAAAAGTAAATTCGAAACGTAACGTCGTCCCGTCGGGAGCTATAGCGTTTAATTCCATAGTTTCGTTCTCCACGACGTTGAAAGAGTCCGTGTAGGAAAGAAGCGCGGTCTTTTCGACCGCGCTAAACAACCCCTGCCGCGAAACTTCCAATTTCGAGCTTCTGATACACGATTTTATTCCGTTTCATCCGCAAAAAGCATCCGTGCAACAAGGACTAGTTTGTATATTCGTTGTACGAATATGCCGGAGTCCACCGGAAGCTCGGAATGTATCATTACCATCCCCCTACCCCGTTATTTTCCTCATCCCTCGCTCCGACGCTCATTTCCCGCCCCTGCGCGCCCCGCCCGGCGTCTCGCGAGCTCATCCTCAGCCAGTTTCAACCCTCATGTAACGCGAGCTTTCGTAGCTCCGGTCTTTATCAAACGATTTGGAATTTTTTTCGAGTCAACGGTAAGATCTACAGAGCGATTCAAAAGACCAAGATCTGGAGAATCTTTTTTTCTTTCGAGGCTTATTTTTTTTTCCAATTTTCTCAAATTATTTATTCACTCGTTGCTAAAAGTTTCGATTCCCTGTAACGAGTTTTCAGCAGATAAATAATTTTCAGACGATAAATGTTGCATTCTTCTAATCAAATATAAAATACGAAAATTATATCAAATATATTACTAAATAGAAAGTAATATAATAATAACAATAACAATACAATAATTATTGAATCGAAATACCAAACATATTGATAAATATAATAATAATATAATAAATATCAAATCAGAATATAGAATAATATAAAAAATAAAAATCGAAAATTACCTAAATAGCCTAAATAATATAGTAAATATCAAATCAAAATATAGAATAATATAAAAAAATAAAAAACTCGCTTTTTTTTCTCATTTCTTTTCCCAGATTAATAAAAATCGTCGTTTCGCGAATTCTCGTAACAGATTTCGATCCATACAATCCAACGATACCGTGAATAATCATGCTTTCACCAATCTTCCCGTAGGTACACACGACCCACGGAAATACGATTTGCCTTTCTCCTCGTGCTCGTGGATACGTCGTTCTTTGATTATCCTTACGAAAACTCGTTCGCGGAAGTTTACGCCGAAATTGGCTCAATTCCGCGATATATCTACATTGTTACGCGAGCATAGTGTAGTAATGATGATGTCGATCGACGACGATTCAGCCAATAGCTCGGGGCGGCGAACGCCGACGAGCGATACGACGCCCAGCGAAGAGACAGTTTATATCGAATACATACGTTTAAACATACGTTTATATACATACGTGTATGTATATAAACGATTCAACAAAGGCTGGGAGTTTAGAACGCAATAAGATATACATTTCTCGTGAACGATGGCGGCGTGTGAGGTGCAGCTTGGGTGTGTATTGGAGAAAGACCGGAGCGCGTATCAGCTCAGGTTTCTCCGGCGACGTAGAACCCACGGGGTTATGGAACGAGATGGGTAAAGGGTGAATGACGAAGCCCATAGTTCCGAGTTTCCCTATTTCCCGGTGAATTGGCCCGCGTAATTTGATGCACACAGACCCGCACGCTTACACACGGGCTTGGCACAACCATCAGCACCAACGGCAACGGCAATAGCAATAGCAGCAGCAGAAGCATCAGCAACAAACGACAATGGCACGGCGTGCGCGCGTGTGTGTGCGTGGGAGTGAGTATGCGTCGCGTTTGTGGCGTTTGTCACGTTTTCCCAGCGTTGACGCGTTGCCACTTCACCCTTTGCCCATAGCTTCGTCAGTGAGACAGGAATAACCTTCGTTCCAGGATTGTGACGCGAGTCCTGGGATGAAGGGAATTCCGCCTGTTGAGTCGCGTTCACCCACGGGTCAGACTTGGGATGTATATCAGCCGATGGCGAAATGGAAGATGGGACACGGTGTGCATTCAAAGCGGTGATTGTGCAGTCTCGAGTCTCGGAATCATTCGACGACGTTGTGGCGTTGCGGATTGTGGGGTTGGATGGAGGATTTTAGGGTGACGGAAGAGCGAAGTTTTGCGGCTGTACTACTTGGAAAAGGGCGAGAATGGTGATGTAATCCACGATTTTTTGTAATAATTATGTCATTCAACGGAGATCACAGATTTTTTTGAAGGTTCTTTCTTCTGTTGCTGTTCGCTTGAAAAAGGACCCTTTTTTGGTAGTCTCGTCGTAGTTTTCGAGCGTTCGGAGAAATACTGTCCGTCAGTTCCGTCAAAGTTTCAGGAAATTCGGAGAAATACTGTGACAATGTCATAACTCAGCCGCGTTTCAAATTTCTATCGAATAAAAAATAATTAATTTTGTCTCTCAACGATTTACTTCGGGGTTTTCTTTGTAATTCATCCATTTTTTTTTCTCGCGGTGTGTAATCGTTCGTAATTTAATTTTTGACTCACAGCCGGTATGCGCATTTGACATTGATGTTCAAAACCATTTGTCTCCCTGTGTATACCATTTGGCCCAAGGATATACCGTGTAGCGCAATTTCAAAAGAACGAGCACGCCTAGCGTCGAAAAGTCCTGCGAGACTTTGTCGGCCAACGGATTGATTCAATTTCCCGTTAGGTATGTGTACCATTCGAGGTCGGGTCAATTGCGCAGTATGGGGCGACGTGAGTAACGCATTAAGGCGAAATTACTCGCAGACGGTGCGGCAACTCGGGCGACGGAAGTGAAAATGGTGAAAAGTTGTTTTAAGTTTGTGAATTGCTCACTCGCCGAGAGCCAACATACGGACCGTCACGGGAGAGGGAGGGAAAGGGGGGGGGGGAGACGAGGAAATGGTTGGAAAGGACGAATAATGGTTATGGACAAGCGTCGGCCCATTGGAGCCTCCGATAAAATCGTCGCATTTTTTTCTTTTCCTTTCTTCCTTTCTTTTTTTCAATTATTTCTCCTTCTGCGGACAATTTCACTTTATTCGCTTGTTTGTAATGTTAGTATGAAGCGCGGGAATAGTCGGGCACGTTGCGTCTTACATTTAATCTAGAAATGCCAGAAGTATCTCAGAATATTGGTTTCCTGGTGCAGCATATCGTCGCGCATCGTCTTCTTTGTACCGTGAGGAAATTGTTATCTGGCTTGTATATCGTTTTCCGATATATACCCATTGTACGATTTTTCCATGGGCACGAGTGATATCACTGTGCAATTTTTTTTTCCCATCGCGCTCACATAATTCTCGATTGTGGAATCACCGTCTTCATCGATACAAAACTTCTTCTTATTTGATTCAGAGAAAATTTCACATTCATAAATAAGTCAGTCAACCGGGAAAAGAGCTTAAGGCTTCGTATTTGCCATTACGAGATTGACTCGTGTCCAATTTACCGCTCAAACTCAGTAATTGAACCGTCGATTATTATCATTCATTCATTTTTTAAATATTCTACTTCCATGTACGACTCAAAACCTCAGACGCTTCAATTCCAAGCGTTCCATTGACTTTATTCCACGCTGGAACGTCGTTGAATTGATGTCACAAGCCAAGCGAGTTGTACAAACAAGTGAGACCATGCCATCGGCGACGTTCGGGCGAAACGAGACCGAATCACCGACATTTGTCTCGCATTAAATCGAGTAAGAAGTTGCATTTCTGGCACCGTAGTACCGACAATTGTTCCGCAACTATAAAAATAAGGTAGTTTAACGCTTACACATACATATACGTCTGAATATGTGGCACCAGTAAATCGGCTCCGCATCATATTCTCCAACGGAATATGTTTTGTGCCAGTGGAAACGTTACGAAGTAGTACATATCCGGGTTGAGTCAGACACGAGGGATCGAGCTGCCGCATTGGCCGCATCCACTCAACCAACGGGCCAGGTTTCGCATATCCGTTTTCGCGATTTCACCGTCAGCCCGAGATGCAACCCCGCAACCGGCACGAAAGGAGATCGAGACGTATATCGCGCGAGAAGCCACCCTCGGGGTGGGGGGGGCAAATTTTCCGATAGGGAATACGATACGCTACTCATTGTCAATAACAGCGGAGTGAGCTTTCGCTGCGGCAGACGCATCGCTATTTCACGCTGACAAAAGGCGAAGAATTCTCGGATTCTTTCGTTCTTCTGCTCTCGCTCCGACGCCTCTGGCGCGCAAACCCGGACCGAGTTTAGAGGGTGAGCGAGAAAATTCGCAAAGACGGCACGAAAACCCGCGGAAGGATGGAAATTCGTGATTCAGGTGTCTACGGACGTGCAAACGTCGGTACGAAAGAACGAGGAATGAGAAAAGCGCGGAGAAAGAAAAGAATATAGACAACCGGATATCTCGGTCTCGCTTTGTATCGCGATTTTTTCGAGTATTCATTTTGCGTGTGAGTTACGCGGAGCAAGAGTGAGAAAGATTGGGATTTTGAGGTAGATCCGAAGGATTTTCGTGGTTTTTATTTCAGACTGTGTGTAAATTATTGATTTATTGGAAATATTCGAAGCCGCGTCTAGTGCTGTCCATCGACGTTCATTTTTTTTTTTTTTCATTCTCGTCTATTTCTTTCCAGACTTTATTTTCTTATTCTTCGTTCGCTTCTTCATCCTTCCAATCGTCCTGGTTGCCACGCACAGACCGCCGTTCCCGAGGCGTCGTATATCCAATACGAATTATCCCGCGCTGCACGGCATATCTGTCAGTCTTCGGAGAGACTGGCGTTTGCGAGAAAGAAAATCCATTAGAGATGCAACGAAAAATGTTGGACGAGTTATGGCTTCCGCGTTTGTAACGCATGCATTAGGTTCGACGTTCGTGACGACGATTATTGCACGTTGATTCTCGTATATGTCGTATTATGATGTAGGGAAGCAATACGGAGGATCGCAAAACGATTCTCATTAAGCTCCGATCAATTAATTTTCTCGTCTCCAACATGTATCATATTTGAACAACAATTTATCTAGAATTATTACGAATAGTAATAATATATACAAAAATATAAAATAATATCTGTAATTTAATTATACGTAATTTAATTGATTATTAAATCATATAATTATAATATATGGAATATTATAATTATAATTATTTTTAAATTATATATAGGTATATATATGTTATTGGAGAACTTATTCGTGAAATCGTGATTCCATCAAAAAGCTTTGATAGACGATATCGATGAAACTGCTATTCCACAAGCACTCGAGGTAAACAACGTTGGCAATCAAACCCGAGTTTCAACGAGGAATGCTAATTAGCCAGCACCTACCGGACCATCGAAATTTCTCTGTTTGTATTTGACGAGCCGGTGCAGCCGCGCACGGGCGATCCACGGAGGCTGCACAGACGAACGATTTCGGAAAGGCACATTACGTCATCGAGACCGTGCAGTGGTTACTCGGGAAAATCCCTGTGAGACGCACAACAGCACACACAGCGTTCGGCGTACCATTCGCCGGTCTTGGATTCTGCCGATGGCGTGCCTCGACCTATCCCAACTGTAACAACGACTCGTGGCTCGAAATTGGGCTCCCGTTTATATTTGTACGTTGACCCAATTCGTAATTCGCAGTTCACAAAATTTTTCTCATCAAACTTCTCTCGTTGGTCAACACCGAAGACAAATCCTCATATTTTCCTTGGCAAATTTCGAGGTTGAAAAAATTATTAAAATACTTTTCAAAATAATTTTTCAACGTTTGCGTCGGCGAGGAGTTTGTTCCGTATTGTTGCACGAAACTTCAAGCGTTTAATAATTTTTATTACGAAAAGACGTAAGAGGAACAGAAATTTTTTTTTTTTAATTTCGTAGGGCCGTGACTTGTCCGCTTATCATTCTTTGGGGTTTTTCATCCTGGCTTCAAGGACTACGGCTCCGTACTTCATACCGTAATGAAGCCCGGGGAAAGCTTGCGTCATTCCCGCTTCTATTTCCGCCTCAAATATTTGCATTAGCGGGGAAATGGTCGGGGGGGCGGAGGAAGGGAGAGGACGGGAGGATGAGGGAGGGGCACTCGCGGGTCTGTGTCAACGCCAGGCTGTGGCCCTGTGACATTCTTTGTCACGTATAAACGTATATCGTAACGTTTTGTTGTATTACGCATGTGCGGACGTATAAAGAGGTAATTCCCATTGCGGAGCTTTGAAATATTTCGAGTTCAGAGTCGCGTTAACGACGAAAAAATCGTCACTGCCTGTGAGAACTAATGCGAACGGTAATGTATGTATATTTATATACATATACATATATGTGTTTGTGTGTATGTGTGTGTATTTCGTACGACGGACGACTGTTTTGATGGGGAAGCCGTTATTTATTTTTCTCTTAATCATCGCTTCTGTACTTTGTCCCATATTTTTTTTAACGAGTTCAACGTAAATCATGAAATCCTTTCCTTCTTTTCCTCGGCTAACGGCACTGTTTTATGTGTTCTTCGTTCCTTATTTATTCGCTTGGCTACACGAATCCGCAGATACGAAAAATGACGAACGAAATTTTACGCGACTCTAGAGCAGCTGTGCCCCAAAATTTCTTAATGGAAAAACTAAATGAAATGATTAGAAAAATCGAAATATCAATCGTCATTCTACATTCTTAAAGCTGGACAAAATTAGCAAACCCATTATCGAAGGTATTGACACCAAAAAAACGATATTTCTCCTCAAACTTTAATTTATCTTCATGTTCCAAATTTACTCAACCACAAATCTTGAACGTACGAAATTGAAAAAGAACCAACGAAGAAAGCTCTAAAACGAATCGTGATCTGCTAACCGGACGATGGACACTCGTTCAGCCACAAGAACGATATATATATACACACACACATATATATAGCATAATCCATTGCACTCAGCTTTTTTGCCAGCACAACGTACCGAGAGTCAGGTGGCTTTTCATCGCGAATAAAAGGATGCTGTATGACCCGGAGGTCGAGTGAAATTGCACTACCTCCCGTTCATAACCCTCGCCATCTTTCAACGGCCAAGCAAGTTTCAACGCTTTTCCCTCCTCGCCCCTTATTTTTTTCTCTCTCTGGTCATATCTGGCACAACATGCGGGGACGAAAGCTCGAATGAAAGGAAAGTTGGGGAGCAGGTGCGGTAACCGAGCCAACCAACGTCGTTTTGATCTTGTCCGGTGCCTGGGCGACCAGATCGTCGACGCTCCGGACATTTATATACATATACAGATATATATATATGGGGAGTTCGTTATATTCCGAGTCGACCGCATGGGTTTTGCGTTCATTCATTGGAACGAATACCGTTCTCTCTTCCCAACTCGCTCTCACCTCCTAACCTCCCCCGATTTTAATCCACGTTTGCTGCCGCTGCTGCTGCTGTCGCTGTCGCTGTCGCTGTTGGTTCCCGTTTCCGGGCTATTTACGAGTGTCGAGTGCGTGGTCCTGACTCGACCAAGCTGAAAACCTCGACCTAACTCCGGAAGGCACGCCAAACGTCCGAACAGCCCGAAGCACAACTCGGTGCCGGGCACGTCGCTGATATTTATCGTTCCCTTTACCCACAACTGCGCGAAACTCTCTCGCCCAGTTTCCGACGATTTTGGGAAAATTGCCGATGGCACGAGAAAATCTCGGACGAAACGGTTTATACGAACGTTTTGATTATTTTCGTTGAACGTCGGAATGTCAAACAAATTTGTTCGCACGTTGACTTTGATTGGCGGGAATTTCTCTACCGACTATCACTATTAAACGCAAATTTCCTGAATAAAAGGATGAGATTTTATTCTTTGTTTTATACGAACAACACTTTTTCCAATCTACCGATGTGAACCGCGAGGTTGCGATATCGACGTTGCAAAAGTCAATTCATAAAATACGGCGAACGCAGCAAAAATCGGTTCGTCCACAGAGGAGATCAGCATTTGATCGACGGCAACTTTCCAGGATTGCTCGGGGTCAAAATCCGTTGGGTTATTTGGTGCAGTTGAGTCAAAAACGCTGGAGGTTGCGCCGAGCCGTGAGGCAGACAATGCGTGGCGGGCGTGGAAAGCCTCGGGAAAAGCCTGCATGGCTCGTACCATCCTGGCAATTAGTGTATTCTCTAAGTGGCCCCAGTCATTAGGCTCTTCGTTTTGTCCCCTTCTACTTCCGTCGGTCTTTCACGGAGAACCAGATTTTGGAGCGCAAGATGCCTACGTGGCAGAAGTACGTATATACGTATAGCGGCCTTTGAGTTTGAATAGTTCGCAACAAAAGAGGAAGGGAGAGAGAGGGAGAGAGCCCTGAGGGTGGTTGCTTCGAGTCTCGAAAGTCGAAGACCCCTTTCTACGAGATGACACAGCGTCTCCCGCAGCCCTTGCTCGGTCACGGCTTGCCAAAGTTTAGGGTCATAATACTCATTGTGCCAGAGGTGGTCGTTAGGGAACAAGTTTACCATAACCCCTTTCTAAACTACCACTACTTCTACGACCTACAACCACCTACAACGCTACGAAAACGACCGTGGACCGAAATACCGTAAGCCTTCCATCGGTTCTGATGCCTACTCCCGAGGGATGCAGTTGGAAAATTATGCTATCTCGCGCGGAAAAGTTCAACGTAGTCGACGGGAAGGGCGTGGAACCGGTGATGTAAGAACAAAAGGGAATATCGTTTTATATGTAATTCGTTTAAACCCGAGTACCTACTTGAAGTCTTGGCGGGTGCAATTTCTTGTCTTTGTTTCTTATCTATCATTGCAAGCTCCTTCTGCTATGCAGATGTATATGTATTGGGGTATATTTCGAAAAAAAAATTCTTAGCAGCCTTTAAATTTGCGGTGAATACTGTAAAAAAGTATCTCACCGAATCTAGGCGCAATTGACTGATTTAAGACCTTCTGCAGTCGTTATATCGATTATGTATTTGATTGACAGGCGAAAGAATTTGTTTGACCAGTTGGAATCGATTTTTTGAGTAATCACGAATAGTCGTCAGACTTGGCCAGACATTTCCCAATTAGTATATGCTTCCAAGAATTACAGAAAAAAAATCAAAACGCGAAAAAATGGCGTATAAAAAAAATAACTTTAAACAAAATTACGCAATATTCGTAAATTCGGCATTGCACTGTAAATTTCACTTTGAATAGTTTCCAACGCGTTCAAATATTTACTTCACAATGTCAATTCCAAAGGGAATGGAATGCACGACAACGAAGGTGACGAAAACGACGACTAAACGGCGAAATTCCCAGACTGATATAATTTTCCATGATTGTTAAGCACGCGGCTCGGGAACAAACGTTTGACGTCGGGGTTTCTTCGTCACCGGCGCTAATGTTATTGCCTACGCAATATGCAACGATGTACACGCGAGATTTCTGGCCCGGTTGGCAGTCAAGTAGCATGAAAAGAGCCCCCTTCGCACAGCGAAGCGTCTTCCTTTCGCTCCCACGTACAAACGCCACGATTTTATAATGTATATTGCATAATCGCGAAGCAAACGAGGGAAAGGTACGAAGCGTAGGAACGGGTCATCGTTCCAACGTGCGAAATCGCGAGCTTCTCGTCACGGCTGTTTCACTACGGGGCATCGTAATCTTTCGGGAAATAAAATGAAGTGCCGCTTTGTCCGTTAAACGAGGCGTGGTGCCATCTCTCGTGCTTTCACGGCTGTCCGTTACAACGTTTTCGGAGTTTTCTACTTTTTTTTTCTCATCACAGTGCTGTTGAAAATCCCCAACGGTTTTATAATTTGTCGATTTAGGCGAAAAATATATCGTATCGTTGTTGGGTCGTGAAAAATGAAATAATTATTTTTTATGAACATAGATGCTCTATCAGTGATTGTAGATAAGTTCTTTGAATACTAAAAGAAATAAATTTGACACTGATTGCCTTTTTACCCAATTTTTAAAGATGTTTTATCGACGTTTCTAATTCAATTTTTGATGTACGAATTACGAGTTTTTTATTTAGCGATTTTTTTTTGTATACCGAAGAGACTTTGAGGTTAACCGAAGTCAATGTATTGACGAAATTTCGGGACAATGGAACGGAGGGATATAAAAAATTTAAAACATCTCCGGTCCACCGTTGACGGTGATATCGGTATCGGTGGCCATAAATCGTTTCATAGCTTCGGGATTATTCGTTCGCAAGAACGCGCCGAGTTCTTCGTAAAAACCAATATCCACCGTCATCCAAAGTGGAAAGATGGAAAAAGGAATAGCCGTGAAACTCGAGAAACCCGAGGAGATGCATCGTTACTCAAACGTAAAAAGAATAATACAACCGAGTACAGAGAGAATGAAAAAGGAAGGAGGAGCTTTGATGGAAGGAGTAAAAGAGGACGGCGCGAGGGGGCGAAGGGCGGAGGGTTGAAAGAAGCAAAGAACTTTCATAGTCGCTGACAGTAGGACGGATAAAACGTCGAGTTTGCAAAAATCCGTCCCTTCGTCTTGGGCTCGGATACGAAAAGTAGAAAAATCTGATATCGCCGGTGGAAAATTTCGCTCCGTTAGCGATTTCACTCGTGAAATATACCTTTTACAGAAGTCCACCTTCGGTTATTATTAGAAAACTAGGTGTCGACATTATTGTTTCTTTTATTGAAAAAAAAAAAAAGAATATTCTTACTTTTCTTCTTCTATCCCTTTTTTTTCTATATTCAATATAGTTGCGGATTGAACGAACGAGTGTGCAATAAATCGTTGATCAATTTCGAGCCGTATAATTTGTTGGATCGTGTAGTGAAAAAAATAATGGAAATATATTGGAAACCATGTATCGAACGTTTCTCACACGTTGCGTATATGGGCCATTTCCTGCATCGTCTAGCACCTGACTCGAGAAATAAATAAATGTGTATTCGTAGTTGCGCTGCGGATTGCCGGCGTGTGGCGTCTATGAGAGTCGGAGACGGGTTGTGCATCGACGACACGTCGGGAATCAAAAACCCCCGGAGGGTTATATATTCCGGGAGAGAGGTCTTGCCCGAGCGGATGCTGTCAATTACCTTGCGGTAGCCGCGCGCTGCAAGAGTAATGACGTACCCGACCTTGAAGCTTCCAGTTTCTCCCGTATGTTCTTCAACGACCGGGCGCAACATCGATGAGTGCACGACGAGCGTGTGCACGGGACGTTCCGTGCCGAGTCGAAACTGCTCTGAGCCACGACCTTTTGGATTTTGTCCACGGGGTTTTTTTTTCATCGTATCCTTGGGATTTTTTTGTTGAAACTTGAAGAAGCGGATTGAATTCTTTCAGATTTCGTTTGAGACTTGTTGAAGATAAATTTGATTCAGTTACAATTTTCGTGAAACTGAACATTGCTAGACTTAGTAAAACCATTTTGAGAAAATACGTGACAAATCTCGTGGCAGACAGGAAATTGGTTAACGCTGGGTTCAAGATGATGTCGTGATTCCTTCAATGTTTATTTCATTCTTTTCAAACCATCTCTTCGATGAAATAAAAACCATTGCGAGAATAAAAAACCGTAGTCAATTCACCGTCGTGAGTTGCTGGAACATTCTCCATCGTATAATGTACACAGAAGCTGTTTGTAAGAATTATTATAATTAGAATCGTCCGTTAATCACGACTCAACGCTTATTTGAAAAAAAACAAATTAATTAAAAAAGAAATGAAATTAAAATTACAAAAAATTAATTATAAAGTTAATAAAATTTAGAAATAAAATATTAAAAGAACGTAAACATGCATATATTGGGGATAGTGAACGTGAAGGATTGTCGGGCAATTGGCTCAACCGGCGCCACTGGCAGCAACTTCGCTGGGCGAGGTAAAGGTAGCCTCCCCCCCTCCCTCCCCCCACGTTCACCCTGCGCCCGCCGAACTGCACAACCAGCAATTTATGCGCGAAACCGTAATCCCGATAATCGCGTCCGACTATGTATCGCGAGAGTCCGTGTGTCGCCTTTCGCATCCAGTACAGCATATACACGGCGTACGACATATATCGGTACACGTATACCAGAATCGGACGACTCCGCGCCACCTCACGGTGATTTATTGCATTTAATGGGCCGCGCACATTACGCCATTAAACTGCATTTCCATGTCCCCGTATTCGCGGTACACATTGTTCAATGGGGGAAAAGTAAACATTACAGACGGAACAAAGGTTTATATTTCATTCATTTTTTTTTTAATTAAAAAGTATGAACGTGTTCCGGAATTTCATATTTTTCTCATATCGATAGAGAAGGTGAGGTTCATGAAAAGCCTTTCACACATTCGGTAATTGATTGATCACAGATCGCTCAATTGTACGACAGAGATATTTTCGAATCGGAAAGAACGAAAAACCTCAAATGTTTTTGTGCAAAAAAAATATCGAATATTAGCGAAAAAATCCAAAATCGTCGGCATGGATTCATTCGATCAAGAAAATGGTATTGGAAATACTTTTAATACTAGATTATTATGAATTATAATTTCTATTAAATATCTATGTCTATTGTAGAATGATGATTCATTCAAATTAATTATATTTGTTCGGTAGGTGTTTTGCCAATGGACGACCTTTGTTTCGAAATACTTTTTACGTTTCGTCCCTCTGGTTGGGAACCTCTTCAGAAGTTTTCATTCCTTCTATTTCTGTTTCGTGCGAGTTCTTGTCCATGAGTGTCTCGTTTCTCGGTCAGTTGTTTAAAATTCCCGACGAATTCCCGATAGTCGGTAGCTTACGTGAAAGTCAGATCGTCGTTGAAATATTCGAGTTTCCGACGATCCCGTCGCCGTAACGAATTTCGAGTGCGCGAGCTATTGGCGAACACGGAAGGTCGCGAGGATCGAGACCGAGACGCGAATTCACGAACGGGTTTGGGTCTGGAAAACTTGGCCGACTGTAAATGAAACCGTCGAGACGCGAAAGCAGCGGGGTCGAGAGCGGGCGAAGAAGAAGAGAGGGGGAGAAATTGCGGGATAGCATAGAAAAGGTGCGGCAACTCGACTGTCGGGTGCAAGCGTTTCACCGAAAGGCGTGATTAATCCGAAGCTTCATCCACGAACCCCGCGAACTCTCTTCTTCTCGCTTAGACTACGCTTCACCACGTTTCTATACTTTCTTGGCTTCTATCTCATTCAACCTTTAGTTTATCAGCAACGGCAACCGCAGCCGACTTGCCTCACCGGTAAAAGCTCGGGCGAGGGGTCGACTTCCATCGAGCAAGGGAGGGCGCGCCTTGGTTTACCCTTTTTCTTCATCATTCGCGTCTGCTAGTTACCACGTCGCTTTTTTCCTCTTCCCACCCCTTCAACTTCTTCGTTCCTCTTTCTCTCTCTCTCTCTCCGTCTTTCTTTCTCTCTCTCGTGCTTTTTAAGTGGGCGAAACGGCGAAAGCACAGTGCCGGCAGAAAAAGCTTCGAGGTACCCGAGCTTCCGGAAACTTTATACGAGCCAGCATGCAGTAATAAAGAATATCCTCCAAAGCTTCCTAACCGTCGACTCTCCCTCTCGTCGCCACTCGCACTCTGCACCTCCCCCCCCCCCCCCCCCCTCCGGCCCGGTTTCTCACCGTCGTTTCGCATTTAACGCGCGAAATTAAAAGTTCCCGACGGCAAGCTACGGCTCACTCCGAGACTTTTCCACCTTCCGCATCGTCCGATGATACATCCCCATTCGGTCAAAGGTCGCGGAGCGAAGGATGTCTCTTCATTCGCCCGTAAAGCTTGACGATAAATCGAGCTTTAGTTTGATATCACCAACGCGGAATTAATTTCATTAAGTTTCCGAGTTTTCGGTTGATTGAAGCAATGTTACGTTTGGGAAGTTTGAGCAACGAGGATAATTTGATATGTTCCCAACGTCAATTAAAAATGATTTATCCCTCTTAATGTTGTTATCATTATCATTGTTTCTATTTTCATGCAGCTAATGTGATGGAAGAACAATTGCGCGGGGACTAGAATTACGAAGATCATAAAATAGTCGGCGAAATAATTGAAAGAGAAACCGAGCTTTTTTCTGTATTTGAAATTGAAAATCGGTAATTATTCTTCGTCCAATTTGAACATCGATAGTTCGTCAATTAATTTGTAAACGATCGGAAATATTACGATAGAAGTTTCGAACGCATCGACGAAAATAAAGATATCGAGGTTCCGACGATTTGCATGAATACGCATAATAAAATAGATGGGAATTGTACGTACGATAACAAGAAACATTTGCTCGTTGGCAATTACGTACGAGCCATAGTTTCGTCGGGTTCGTGGAGCGTGTGTGGGTCGCGTTGCTCGTGTCCATCTACCGCCAATGCGATTGTCAATTGGATTAAATGGCGCTTTATGTTTTTGTCATCGCGCACGTTGCGTATACCTTGTTCCGCCATTGTCTCTATTCCCGATACGTGATGATAATTACGAACGTTCGTTTCGAAGTGCGTTTAACATTGTAATGATGAAGTGCATGAATTATCGTCGTTGGCTTCGATTCGAGAGCGAATGTGGCGGATAATATTGGTCGCGGGAACGAACGACGAATTATCTCGGTTAATGCATCGCGTGTTTACACATCATGAATCATGCGTTATCGTTCGAAACGTGGGTTAATTTTTTGCCATGATCGCGAATGTCGGAGTCGAACGGCTGGCGGTTGGCGAAGATGAGAAATAAAACGAAAAACATATTTATATTAAATATCTGATATTGAAAAATGGGGATTGATAGTAAATTGTAAAAATGAGTAACGAAAAAGAAGAGATCGAGTTTTTCGAATGAATTGACATGAAGCGGCCAGAACGAGCTATCCATGGGACGTTTAGTGCTAAACTGTGTCGGAAATAAATTTAAAAACTGCAAATGTGGCAAATTAAAAAGAATATTTTCATGAATTGCAGTTCGATTAATTTCATAAGAAGAGAAAAACTTCGACGAACAATTATATCAGTTTTTCTCGAATATTCATTAAAAACAATGATTAATTTTTCGATATTGTTAACGAAGAAAACAGGCTGAGATAGTAATTCGCTGGATTCAATCTCATACTGCGGACGTGCAAAGCAAAGTCTTGATGGAAGATGCAATATTCTTGAAACCATTACCCCGATCTCGGCGGGAAGAGGAGATTTTTTTTCTCAGATCGCATGGAACGTCCTGTATGGACGTCCTTCAGAGTACGTTTGTGCATGTAGGAAAAGGTTGGCTCTTTGATATCGAAGACTCGCACGTGGATCGATGAACGGTCGGCGTTTCGTAAAGGGATGCTATGCATTACAATATACACATACATAAACATATATACAATCTACACATACATGTATACATATATACATGTATATATCCTACAGTACTTTTCGTTTTTTCTTTGTTTACATTTTTTTTTTTCATTTTTTTTTCATGCCTCGTGCTTTCGTCCGCTTCGACGAAGACGACAATCCTTTCGAGTGTCACGGAAATCCCCTTTTTCCCGGCAGTATCTCCGGTGAGCAATGAAAGTAGGGTACGCGAAGGAGGTTTGAGCCCCTCTTCTCTGAAGCTCTCCTTCGCTTTGCGGAGCTTGCGCAGGCAAGCGACCCGAAAAGCAAGCGGCTCTCGAATTTCAAGCGCTTCTATCCCCCTCGCCCCGCCCCTCGCCGGTACATCGACACTTACCCCCCATGTACCTGCCATAACCACCGCTAGAGATCCGATACTGCGATCTGTTTTCTCATATCACGTCAAACGCTTTGTTTTCCCGACGTTATAGCACTCGAAAAAAATCGACGAAGGAGATAACGCGCGTAGATGCTACGTATTCGAGGGTTTCGTAATCCTGAAAAGATCTGATTTTTTTCTGGATCGAGTAAATTGGTTTTGCGACGCGAGACATGTTATTGGTTTTTTTTTTTAATTTTGAATGTGGGAAAAGTGATATATTTGAGATTGTACTAGTTCGATCGGTGCAATCAGAATGAAGGTCAGGGGGCGAGAGGGAGGAAACTTTTACTGACGGGAATTTCGTTGAAATTTATTAATTTCTATTATTGTTTTATTAATAATAATAATAATAATAATATAATATATTTATCATATTATATAATTATAATGTCATAATGATAAAAATAATAATGATAATACTGATAATAATAATAATAATAATCACAATAATAATAATTATTACTACTATTCGTTCTCGATGGTAGAATTCAAAAAATTAAAAAAATAATAAATAACAATTATTATTATTATTATCTTTAATATTATGATTATTGTTATTGTTATTATTCCTCTGAGAAATAATAATAATCATTATTAGTATTATCATTATTATATATTAATTTTCCAATTTTCTGATTTGTACCATCGAGAACGAGGCTGTGGACAATATTGCGGGAACATCTACCTTTGAGATCAACGGGATACTACGTATTTCCCGCCCAGTCTCAATTATTTCACTAAAAAAAACAGAAGCACCTAGATATCTCGGTCACGTGTACGAAGATTCCACAAAGACGAAATCGATTTTGAAAAACAAAAAAAAAACAAAAAATGTGTGTACTACCCTCTATATCTTGTATTCTACTAAAACCCCTCCCACCTCCTTCACGTTCATCTGTACACGTACAACAGCATGATGGTACCACCCTGATGTTGTTTCCTTGCCCTCTCGAGACGAAAAACGTTTTCCTAAATATTTACGAACGTTACGTACGTTGCAGGGCGTGAGAAAGTTTCGAAAGTGTCTTGTAGTGGCTTGTGAAATACACACGAACGTGCGGTGAGGTATATTTGTGTTCATGCATGGTTTCTTCGAGCACAACTTGCGGTCTTACTTCGCTCTGCGGTCTCGAGATCTCCACCTGTGTGCCGAACGAGCAAAATAAGTGAAATAATTTTTTTTCTCCTCGGTGTTTCGAATCGGACAGGATGTTCGAATTATTTCGACCGAGGCTTTCGGTTTTGCGTTACTCATCGGGCTATGGGGGTCGGAGGGGGCGGAAAGAGTGGTGAGAGGGTGATGCGGACTCGTAATAAGCCTTCGATATGCCACAAGTGCATGCGGCTTACGCGTGAAAAGTTTGAAAAGCGATGGGTGTCGATGTAATATATAGTCAATGCAATGTATGGGCTGGTGCAGTATGCATGGATATATATTATGGAGAAAGCCGGGTGTAAAGTTCGAGTGTGCGTTGCATATTTGACGCTGTCGTCGATGGCGGCATCGGAGAACCACGGTCGGACGGACGTCGTCGTGCATACATCTATATATATATATATTTATAAATGTATATGGTTTATGTGTACCTACATATTTCGAGCGTCGCGATACCCAAACGCGAGCTATACGGTACGTTGCAGGGTATAACCTGGGTAACGTAGGTTATCCCACAGCCTCCCAACCCCCTATCACGGTTCGGACTGCGACGGCAACCTTGTCGGTTCGCGACTCGTTGAATTTATGTATGTAACCAAATTCGGTAAGCAAATAATTTCCATTCTCACTCGACGTACAGTCCGCGGTCTCGGGGAAAAATTTTACACGGAAAAACGATATAATTTCGTGGTTGGCCAGATCGAATGATAATTATTGAGAAGAAAAATATTTTTAATAAACAAATTATAACTCGATTAATGCAAATTTCGGGTTATGACAAAAACTAGGAGACAGGAATCGTTGTCGTGTGGTTGATAGTTCGATTACATTATTTTTCATTCGCGTATTCGAACACCGAAAGAAATTCGAATCGATGGAATATCGAAGATTTTGAGAAAAATTGAGAAATTTCAGAGTCACGTGATACGAGCCAAATCCATTACGTTCGGAGCCCTCCGGCTGCGGCGGAGAATCGCGAAGGTTTCGCCCGTGTGCGACTCGAAGATCGAAGATACGGATAGACGCGAGATATCCATAAGGCTCTCGAGGACATTCGTATCTCGTATAATACGAAATCCATAAAATGTCCGAAGGATATTTCTCATGTCTGGTCCGTCGGGTTGTACACGTGTCACGTTTCGCGAACAAACAAAACGTTTGCAACGAGATACGAAACGGAAAAGCTTACTCGTGTGATTTTTGTTGAACGTCGATGTCGCGTTTGACTCTCGATGCTCCCAAATACATCTGCAGTGAGGAAACATCCATACTCGTATTGTAAATATCGATACAAGTATGACAATTTGTTCTGCATTGTTTTCAATAACGCGATGAGACATTTATTGAGTTGTTTTTTTTTCTCACAATTACTCGCAGTAGGTAGTTTGCTTGTTTGCTGAGCGAAGAATGTTTTTATTCCGACGTCGATTTGGGAGATGGGATGGTTTTTAGTGGGCAATGAAATTCTCGTTCCATTACACGTGAAGGAGTTTGCAGTGTGATATTGAATCCATAGCAGCGCTATCGATCGATGTTTTATGTACGGTAGATATCGTTTTGCCTATTTCGATAAGCGCAATTGAACGACTCCTATATCTATTACGGTTTCGGGATCTTGACCTTATGGGAAATTAACGGTCCATAGCCGATTCGGGTAATTTATAACGGTCATAATTAAAAAATTTCACTCCCAGCACAATAAGGCTGAAAAATTTCGAATTTTCCGCTAATTAAAATTTGTATAAAATTTATTTCGACCTTACGACCTTTCCAAACGCCGAACATTCGAAACTTCGATCCCCATCCACTCGAAAAAACGTATCGTTCGCTCGCCTAATGTCGTCACACGTTTATTTATACAAAACGGAAACGTCCGTGGATGTGTCGCGTCTGGCGTGGGCGATTAAACGGGCTCGCAGGGCTGTAAAAACGCAAAGACGACTGGGAACTACGGCTTCGTAACGCGCGCGGCGGGATCCGTTGGCGTTCGAAGAAGGGTGAAGGCTAAACCGGAGAATGATGAAAAAAACAGAGGGAGCAACGAGTGTTCCGGTGCGTGCCCCGTGTGGGACTCTCCCACGGGCCCGTACCCCTTTTCTTAAGGGGGCCTTCGGGCCGCTCCAGTTATCTGTCGACTCATCTACTTAATACAGCCGGTACACAAGTGCCTGAAGAACGTTTCGAGCGTACGACGAGTGCCAAGACGGTCGGGACCCCCTTTACCCGGAGCGCTAACCTCGGGCCCTCCGTTCTTTCTTGGATAATCTTCGTGGTTTTTTTTTTCTTTTCTCACTACTTCTTCAAATAATTGTATACAACCACTATACTTATCTGCGATAATTAAGAATTCGAGCCAGCAATCGTCTGGGATATTACTTTCCACGCGAGTTACAGTGATTGTACGCTTCCTTCTTTGCTTTTAACTCTTTTTTTTCGCGTTTTTTCTTTTGCGGGATGAATCAATTTAAAGGGCGAACTCTCGAGATTGCAATTTTAGTGCGTTGACGGGTGAGAGAATTTTTCGTTCGGTCTCAGAGGTTCTGTTTTAGGAAATAATTGTAATTTGACGGAATGACGATTCTTATATTTGAAATTGTTGGACAATGGTTTGACGAAGTTATTGCAGTGTGTTTATGGTCTCGGGAAAATTATTGGAGGAGAAGTATTCCGTTACGGTCGATAATAAGCCCAATTAATGGTGCAATCTTCGCTTCCTGCTCGGAATTTTTATTCTTTATCGGCGAATGGCAATTAGCGATTCAACTTATCGTGACAAAGACGGAACAAAACACGTAAGGCGGGTTCGCAATGACGAAATATGAAACGCTGGAGGAATTCCGTTCGTAATTGGACGAGCGTCCCCTATCTTTTCATCTTCGAATATCTTGTGCCGTCTGTTTGCGCAAGAAATGCCATCGTCACGAAAATTCCGTCTATAATCTTTTTTCACGGTGAAAAGTTCACAAAAATGCTTCGTCATATCAATATAGCATTCTTCTTTCTTTCCCGCATTCCGATAAGGTCTGATACACATCTCGGATGAGAAAAAAAAATCCCGAACAAACTTGGGGACGTAGCGTGGCGCAAAATCGAAGCGAAGGGAAATAAAATCAAAACAAGGTCACGTACGTGAAAAAGAATAGGGGATGATAAAGAAGAGCGACTAAAAACATAAAGTAGGAAGGGGAGGTACAGATAAAAATTATGATAAGTAAACAGAAAAATAAATAAATAGATAAATACATTTAAAAAATAAATAATAAATAATGAACGAATAAGTAAATAAATAAATGAATAAATAAATAAATAAATGAATAAATAAATAAATAAATGAATAAATAAATAAATAAATAAATAAATAAATAAATAAATAATAAAAAATAAAGATTAATACATAATTAAAAATAGGTTGGCCTCTGCGCGATCTTGGTCTCTAATCTCGTTGTGTTTGTCAGACGATCCTCGGCCCAGTATGTATAAATTTTAACGAGAGAAAAAAAACTACCGTTTTATACGATAGGCACGACTCCCCCGCTCGAGCCCGTCCAGATCCACGCAATTTTTCTTGTTTCCCGCGAACGCTTGTGTTTACCGTTTCATTATCTACAATTTTCAGCACAGCAACCAAGAGAACAAACAGCCAAGTTTGCTTTTGTCCGATGATAACCGAAGACTCAGCTACTATCGCGGCTTAAAACGACGACGACGATGCGCCGAGCCACAAAGCCTTTTTTTGAAGCGTCCGGTTATCGATGCGTTCGTACTCCACCTCATGTTTTCCCCCTTTTCCCAACAATTACGCAATAACATCAGTAAGCTCTCCATTTTGATGTAATAAAATGAATAAACAAAGATCCCAAACAAAAATTGAGAAAAATCGTAATATTACATCGCCAAACGTAGACAAATTTTCATCGACGCATTGGCTTGCGTTTCGACCCTGTCTCCTCAATTTCCTCTGGCTCATGCTGTACATCTACTTGCTGTTATAGCTCGGAATGTACGAGCTGTTTTAATGAAAATTCCATTGGCGTCTTCGCGGCGATCGGGGCCGGGCGGGGTTGAGGGTTCCAGAGAAGGCCAGCAGCTCGTAGCGCGACGAGGGTTCGTTAGGACGTGTGTGAATAGGACTTGGAAGAGCGAATTCGAGGCGTCGGTGACGCAAGAGGCACCGAGTCGTGGCTTTGCAATTGCCGTACCGCTTTTAATTAGGCGCCTATACTGGATAAAGTCGCGCATGCCTGGCTGTCACGAGTGAGGTCTCGCGTCGATGGGGAAAGACGAGGCCGCGGGAAAAGAAGCGAGAGGAGATAGAAAGAAGATATTTCGCTCGCGTGTTGGAAATGGCAAATGTCGATGCATCCCCCGAAGCCGGGAAGAGCCTGCGGGAATTACAGCGTTGGCGCGAGTTGATCGCGGTAGAGCCAACTGTGTGGCACATGGATCGCACTAATGCACTGTGCAACGCCCGAACTGCGCTCTGAACCCGGTCTGAGCAACGAAAAAAAGGGGATGAATTTCGACCACGGATGAAATTGAAGAGCCAAGAGGATTTCTCTGGATTTCCGTGTAACGTTTGGTTGAACATTTGCGCGCTAATTAGCGTTATCGCATTACGCGGTCTTCGATCTACGAGGATTGATTGGCGGCTATGGGCTGATGCGGCGATGAGCCACCGCGAATAAAAGCTTTTCTCGTTGATAGTTGTATGTACCGTTACGTGCATTAGCGCGATTACGACAATTGGTTGATCACCGAGCAAGAGAGAGGCGGTTTTAAATTGGTGTAATGAACGAATTGAGTGGAAATAAAAATTTAGTGAAATGTATAAATATGTGTGTACGTCAAATTTGACCCGGACTAGTTTAAGAAATTCAACAGTCATCACGTGGATTTGGAATTCAATTAACTCGTGATTCAGAATGGTTTGAATGGGAGAGAAATTGAGAAATACCATATACGTGTATTCATCACTTTTTCTACGTCTGCTTTGAATTTAATAGAAAATTATCGATTCATCACGTGATCATTCTTTTGATTCGAAATAATTTTTAAAGTTTCTAAAATAATTGTTATCAATAAAATGAATCTCATGGTGAAATCCATAATTCCCTTTTTCAAGTGCGCGCAATATCATGTAGGTATTGCAACTTGTTTTTTATAGCAAAATATCTCAATATTCACTGAAACAAATCGATTTCAACTGGTCAAACAATTTTTCTCACGAGTTTATCGAGTACTTTTGAAATCGGACAGCTACCTCACCCATTTTCCCCCAAAACACACCCCATTGTACATCATATATATCTCCACGATATATTAAAATCCATTAGTAGAAAACGAAACATTTTTCCCCACTTTCATGACCATTCGTGAATAACCAGAAGCTTCCATTCTCGCCCGTGGCTGTTTGTCCATCCCGAGTGGGAAATACACGACGATGGATAGCCGAAACGAATGAGACTCCGCTGGCATCGCTTGATACTCGCCGAGCGACAGAACGAAAAGTGAAAAATGATTTTCAATTTTCTTTCTCCTCCACCTTTCTCTCTCCTCTCCTACCGCTCTTTCCCATTCTTATTCTCTCGCGCTTCCTCTCCCTCTCTCTTCGTTCACGCCCTTCCACGGAGAATCTCTCCTATTACGCTCTTGCCGCTGCATTGGCCCCGTGCCAGCTTCTGCCGCGCGAAGATTAAACCAACAGACGCCAGGATTTAACCGACGATGCGCAACGGGTCGACGTGCCTCTCGAGTTACCCTCGGTCCATCCCTACCTCTTCCCTCGCCGTCCTTTCCTCTCGTGTATGGCACAACATTTTTGTTTTTTTTTGTTTTTTTTTCGTCGTTTTATTTCAATGTTTTTTCGTTTGTTTTGTTTTTATTTTGGTACTCGGCGTCGAGACGAGCCAGCGTCTCTTTTGATACGGAAGGCAGAAGGGCGCGTGGAAACAGTAGAGCCGAGCCAACCCAATTCAACCCCGGCTAACGGGCGGGAGCATCGAAACTCGTACTTCTCTTCCAGTGTACGCCTCGACGAGTACGCCGAGCTCTCCCTCGTTTCTATCCTAGTACCCTTATCCCCGATCTTACGTCCTCCCCCCTTCGTTTCATCCTTGGTCCACTTATTTTCATCCCCAACTATTTATCTCCTCTCTCTTGTCTCATGTACCGAACCTCCGACCTATTTCTTTTTTTTTTTATCGACAACGGAGCCATCGATTCCCTTTCCCTCGCTTTCCCCTTCATCCCCCGGCCGTCTTATCCCGTCGGTAAAGTATACATGGCATCCAGGGCGCGAGGCCCGAGCCCATTATCCCGGGTTAAGCGAGCAAACATTCCATTATCCCCAAAAAACCATCGCAATAATTCACTTTTACCTTCATTGCCATTTTTTTAGCGTATAATAATTGAAAAAAGGTTGAAAAATCGATCAAACGACGAATTCCCGATATCGATGCGTCGTCACGGACGTTCTATGGATATAATAATAACAATGAAGATGGAATAACGACCAGACTCATTGGATCGAATAATGTACTTCACCGTCACGACGTTCTTACATTCCCCGAAGAAAAATATCTCCGCGAACGGATTTATAGCTTCGCCGAACGAGATATTCGAACGATTTATCACCGCTTCGTTCGAGGAACCGGAATTACTTATGCCACGCACATAACACAATTGATCGAACCACTCTTGGACTAATGGCCCATCGATACGAGATATTAAAAATGAATAATAAATAAATAAAAATGAAATGAAATAAAATTGCAGATATTTCATTATTCCGTCGAATTCATCAATGAATACCTGCTAAACGAATGTATTCGATTCAACAAATTCGATGTACAAACGCGGGTAAACCGCGGTGTACCAATGTTGTTACAACTTTTCCGTCATTATAATTTTTTACACTCGAGATCGTCGCCGACCGCTCTTTTCTCTTTAACCCGTGAAGGACCCTCGTCGTTTCGCCGAGGCCGTGCTGGCGTTGGGGCTCTCCATCGACCCTCGATTGCGTCGAGGCCCGCGGGTGCTTTTGGAGGAGTCGTTTCTGGGGTCGTGGCTGGACTTCGAATCGGTCCTGTGAGCGACTCAAAACCACTCAGCCACGCACAAAAACACACTGAAATATTTATACTCGCGTGTTATATCGTTCATTGCCATTGCGAGTGAGTGAGTCAGAGGGCTTAAGGCCACCAGGGGTCGGGTCGGGGTCGAGATCGAGGGGAGAGGGTGTGGATTGTAATAGCAAAATTTACGAACAATAATAGTACAAACGTATCTCGCAGTACCGACGCGTGAAATTTGATTGCAAACATCAGCGACAGCCGGTCAATCCTTTTCAGTTTAGTCTTTATCCAAGTATTCGCCGGATATGTATGAAGTACGCGTATGAATATATGCAATTACTCGCGAGGGTATGTAAATATCGACGTGCCAAGTGTAAATGCGAATATAAATACGTAACCCGCAATTGTCGTTCGAAGTTTCAGCCGTACTCGGCGACGCTCTCATCGTCCTTTGTGCCACCGACAACTTTTGATATGGGATTTATATTAATTGCTCCGAATTGGCCGGAGACGGGGATTATCGTAATAGCCCGAGAGCGTGCACGTCTGTCGCGATTCCATGGTTGGAACGGCTCGGTTGATGGATCGCAACGATACTATTCAATTCCTCCCCAGCCTCCACCCGCGCTTCGACCTCGGTAGGTCTGTCTCACAGCGCGGTCTCACGCCTTCCGGAAACTGATGATTCTACCGGAAATCCAAGAAGCAACTTCAGAAACAAACTCGCACCGTACATAGCGCATAGACGTGGATCGGGGAGGGGCAGGGAGGGTTGAGGGAGCTGTGACGAACTCGAAAGTTGTTTCTTCTTCGCCCGGCTCGAGAGCCTCTTTGCGATTACTCACGTTGTGGGAGTTGCGGGACGATGAAGAAAAAAAAAACGAATAACCGAGAGCGAGAAACGAGTGCAACGAGAACGACACGAGAACAAGCGAACAAGAGCCCGGAGAGGAAAAAAGTTTAAATCTATGTAAGGAGAAAGAGAAATAGTTGTGTGTCTCGTACTTTCGTGCTTAAGCCACGAGATAAATGATTTCATGCTCGGCTTAGTTCGTATCGTTGTTATTCGTTTTTGTGTGTCTGTCCGTGCCTGAGTGTGTATGTGTTTGTATGTGTGTGTTCGCGATGGAGAAGGAGCGAAAAAAGCTTCTGTGCAAACGTTTTGTTACGACGTTTCAATGTTTTTCGTTGCAACACGTTTTTCTTTTTGCTTGCGGTTTTTTTTATTTTTGCTTCTTTGATGAAATAAGTTATAGATGACATTTCTTCGATGATTATATCTCTACTTGAGCATTTTATATGGCTAATTTTTATATTTTTATTTATTATTTAAAAAATTTTATTTTTTATTTACTTTTATTTTGAGCCTGCGGGTGAATATGTTGGAGGTAATCAAATTTTTCTCTCAGGCTGATAGTGACTTTGCTTGACAGCTGAATTTAAAATTCATTCCTAACATTTTTAGAAAATTATTGAACCGAGAAAACACGAAAGATCGATCCTTCATCGGTATTGAAAAAATGATAAAATTGCTACAACAAAAATAGTTTTAATTTCAAATTCCTCGTAAAATGAATTATTTATAACTGCAAAATGATCACATTTATCCAGTCGGATATGCGAAGCTTCCGTTATCGTCGAGAGACACGACGCGACTCACCGGCTAGAACCGCAAAGTGCAAACAAACGCGTTTCCGTCGCGTGACTTATCGTACGTAATTCCTAAACATCTGAAAAATTCTCACCGTGCCTTCGCAACCGCCTCTCCACCTTCCGCCATCTCCCCGGAATCGTGAAAATCCGACAATCAAAGCTACATCAATACGATTAACAACAATAACTCAACCCCGAGTCCGCGAATCATGAAAATTCATATAAGCAATTAATTATAATCGCCGCAACGAATGCTCCCACGACCGAACGTAGCTCGCTAGAGTCAAAGTTCGACATCCAACTCCATCAAGATGCCGGTTGAGTCATCGGAAGTGCGAGTTGGGATGTGCACCGTGTATAAATTGCGCATACTCCTAGTAGAAACGTTTGCAACGCCGTACGTTGTGATTACAATAATTAATTCACCGGGGAAAAATCCATATGCTTGCCCCTGGTCGGTCTCAACCGTCCCCGGATAATCGCGAGTACGTTGATGCAACGTTTTTCCTATGACGTACGATTCACTTACGACCGTATACACGCTCGTATGGATATTCATACACGTAACCACGAGCGTAATATAAATTTACGGGAGTATATGGTTCATTCCCATCGCCACGGTGGTAATTAAATAATCGCAAGGGTAGCACGGAGGTGCTTGGGATTGTGGCGAGCGTCCGTGTCGAGGGCAAAAAACTTGTTTGAATCGCAGGATGTGAGCCGTGAGTCAATCTTGGGATGGAATAGATGGCGCGAAGGAGGAACAGGAGGAGGAGGAGAAGAAGGAGGAGGAGGAGGAGGAGGAGGAGAAGGGTCTGGGCGAGGGGACCCCGGTGAGACCGTGGGATTATTAAAGGCACTCTCGAAGCGGTGAAAAAGTTTCAACAACCGAGGCCAAAGTAGTTCGCTATAACGATTGTTACGAATACCCATTCGCGCCGAAATTACGCGCTCCTTTTTTTTTCTCTCTATTTTTCAATCCTTTTTCTTCGTTGGCGTTTTTTTTTCTTGCCCTTTCTTTCCGCGCTTCGGGGCTCTCTCGCGCGAGCAACTTCTCCGTAAGCCGAGCACGATGCACGGATCGACGAACGCCCTCGGGATTGGAGGGGTGTATTTTGCGGTACGCGCTGGTTTGCGACTGTACCGCTTGGAAACCGATATAGCGGAGATTGAGGGAAAGATGCAGAGTTTTGCAGAGATTTTATTGTTTTATTATGTGAGATCTTTCGATGAGTCAATGAAGTTATGTTGGAGACGGAGTGTAAAAATGGAGAACGATATTCTTGCAACGTTGAACTTTTCGCAGTTCTAAGGGATGATAATAATCTGCTAATTATTCAGGGCTGTACAAAGAAAGGGAAAGAATAGAGAGTGCATATATGACTTGTCACATTCGTGTTCATAATTTTATAGTCGGAGAAATTCTACAGTTCATAATACTTAAAGATAGCTCGTACGAGAACCAGACTATTTGCGTTTAGCCCCCAGCGGTATTAATTAACGCGGGTGACATTAGAACAAATGTCGTGCGTGGTTTACACGTTCGTATGACTCTTATTAACGCGATTGGTAGTTCTCTATTCGAGGGATTGATGAAGAGTCGGCAAAAGATCGGCGAATTAAAAACCGCCCTTTGTTGTATCATCGATAGCCCACAATCAAACATGCACTCGGAGAGATTAAATATTTGTACTAGTTACACGCATCAGACAACGCACGTTATTGAGGTTATTCCAACAAAATCGGTTGTACCCTTCACCATCGCACTACCAAACAACATCACGACCGTTACAGGGGGTGGATTCCACCCAGTCAATTTTCAACAAACGATTGTGAGCAAACTATCCGTCCGAAGTGGTTGTAAAAATTACAAAACATGCTTTGAACTATCCAGGTGACGTACGAAAAGTTTATTTACAATGAATAAAATCACAACGTGATAAAAAAAATTCGTTAAGAGATGAAAACGGAAACAAAAATCAACATTTTATCAACGGTCGGATTCCACCCCGAATGACGACGAAGGGTTGACTCACTAACTTGAAGATATACGCGTGAATCCACATACCTTCTCGCCATCTGGCGAGTACCGATAAAACGGAACGACCTCCAAACGTCCTGTGTTCATGCTCGGAATTAACGGTCGTACTTTCGCGCGAAATGTATTTTTTTCTTCTTAATTTTCGTTCCTCTTGTTGTTTTCCCGGGGCGTTAATACACGCCACGGTCGCGTTGAAACTCTTTCGGTCATTTGACCCCCTCGACCTCTAACAACGACGCCCGAGACTCCGACGAATCTCCATGCGCGCCGTGCTTTCGTCCTTGTAAACCCTTGAAAGCTCGCAGGAGCAAACGGTAAATGGGTACCGCGAACAAGAAAAAGGCAAAGCCCGACATGGTCCGGGCGAAAGGTCGACCTTCGCACCGGGAAAGCACGCACGAGACTCTCGTAAATAAAATGAACGTGAGGGAAAACTTCGTGCTCTTAGAGAAAAAAAACGAGCACTCGCCCGCACATTTTTCTCATTTTCGCGAACGTACTTTGTTGGTTTATTTATTTATTTTTTGGGGCTACGTATAATTATCGGAAAAATCGTACAATTTTATTTCTGTAATATTACAACGGAATACGACTCAAGTTACGTGAGGTACTTGAGGGAGAGAGGTACATCGATGTGAAAAACAACGATTTACCCTTATTCCTATTGCGATGAAGGAAAAAATCTAGAAATCGGACTTTTCGCTGTAATAGCGTAATTTCTATTTATTCACTGAAAAATCGATTCAACTCCAATCATGTTTCATGCAAAAATAAAAAGAGTAAACAAAATACATATTATAGCAAAGACCAACCACAAACTGGTTTAACGAAGAAAATAAAATGGACAAATAAAATTAATCTACAATAAATCCTGCGATAAAGTAGCTAATAAAGCTCGGAAAGTAGTGTCGTGATTGACGGCAAATTTTCTTGAGGCGCGTTTACGCGTTGCTATTAGTACACTCGACGCCTCGTTATAAAGGACGTCCGGTGCGGCGTGTCGTCGGTCAATCCTTATATCGTCAACGATCGGTAATATATGCCTCGGCTTGCTTCGAGCATCCGGCATAGGTGCTATATGCATGATAAGCCGTACGTCTATCGTCTAGTAACTATATATCGATCGTCCAATATCACGTAAACATGTATGTTAGCCCCCGCCCCCCTCCTCCGTCCTCCCCACACACACATATGCACTCACACACACGCAAACCCTTCGGTATATTTTACTTCCGCAGCAGATGGCAAGTTCTCTCATTAAATTTCAATAGCATCCGCTCTTTAAATCCCATGAAAGCATTGTATTAGCCCGCTCGAACGTTTCAGTCAGTTAGCCGGGGGTAGAATACCCCAAGCGTTCGTAATCGCATCCTATCGAAACTACTTACCACCCTTCGGGCTTTCGCGTTCGCTCTCTTCGCCCCCCCCCCTCCCCTCTCCGCCGCGCCATTCCTGATCCTCGACAACGATATACGCGCTCTTCACTTTAATACCAAACTCGAAGTCCTCGGTTAACGCTTGGCTCGGTCATGCAACCGGACTCTCGGCTTCGACTCTCAACCTTGTTGGCTCGTTGGGGTTGTTTGGCTACGGACTATTACCCGAAGAGGGGAGATTCGTTACAAAGGAAGAACACCAAGTATGTGCTCCTCGCGACGCCATGGAAATGGTGAAGCGAAATTGGCGGCATGAGCGATTTTACGTCACATGGTCCAACGTCCAGTCAACTTTTTCAACTTCGTATGGTTACGATTGATCTCGCGAGATGATTGTTCAACGAGTTTATTTGGAGAAATCTAATTCGATTCTTGGGAATCGAAATTATTCGGGGATGAAAGATACGAAACTTTGAGGGAAGTCTACGTATCTTTGTTTTTTTGGTCAAGTTAAGCCTAGTTGATGGCTAAGAGCGTAAACAATCGTCTTATGCAAACCTCTCCTTCTCATCCAGAGCCTTGATCGTATCAGTAAACAATAACAATTCACAGTTTTCGTTATCAACTGAGTTCATCCAGCGTCACGTTGACAAAATAAAATTACCACAAAAAACCAAGAAGAAAACAATAATCATTTAATTTCACGTATCGTGGAAATCTGGTCCATACAACGCCTCGGGTATTCATCGATACGACGGCATTGCCACACGGAATTTCCATCGACAAGATGGATGTGGTACACTACAGAGAAACAGAGCGGGTGATTTGACTGCCGGCAATGGATATACGTTTCTGAGCCGTATAGTTACGTCCTTCCGTATTACCGTGGAATCTAGCGGGCCCGCGGCAAGCATTGAAACTCTACGGAGGATCTGCAAGGCTCGTATATGGACTAAACCAAGAAATTTATATACATATACATACATATATACGTATATGTCCTACCGCGAACCGACAGAAGTGCTTTTGCTTCTGGGTATTGTACACCTGGCGTACTATGTTGCTAGGTACGAGCCGGGGAAGCCTAGCAAGTGAGAATTTAAGGCAGTGCTATAGGTGTGGATACCGAGAAGAGGAGATCCGGTTGCCCCCCGGGCCTGCGCCAACCGCATGTACATTATTCTCCACTCACACCACTCTCCTCGCCTCCTAACCCGTTCTACCGTCCTTCCGTCTTTGCACGTCTCGGTCGTGAGGTTTCGCCCTCAGACTTTTCGCGCTCTCTCTCCCTTTCTCTCTCTCTCTATCTATCTCTGTCGCATGCCCTTAATACCTTCGCATGCCCGGAAGTGTACACGAAATTTTCGACACCGACAACGTCTTGGCTTCGAGCGCCAACGACGAGGCAACAACTGCCGACAGTACGGACTCGAGACGCGTACCTCGGTCGGAGAGGGAGGCACGTTAAAAATCGGGTCCTTCAGGATGACGGGAAAACGCGAAATTCTATACTCGTATGCTTCACATCCTCCCGATCCATGGTAGATCGTGGTTAGGTTCGTTGGGACGGAAGAGAACCACGGAAATATTAGGTTGTTTAATAAGATCCTGCCGTTATTGTAGTTTATGTTTTTTTTTTGCAATTTTGTGATTTATTAGGGAAAGTGTGTGGATTCATTAGCGAGTCCTTTTCTCGGTCTACGAACCTATCTGATTCAATTTTTTTAATTGATTGATTTTAGTCAATTTTCTGGGTTTTTAAATGGAAGTTTCAGACGGTGAAAAAAAATTATTTGCTAGATCTTCTCTATTTCACCTTTTTCTAACGTGTATGGAGTAAATGCTATAGCTCCAGAAAAATAACCGAGATTGCTTCGCCAAATTCGAATTTGAGATGAATCTTTTTGCCTCCTGAAACTTCCATCTCAAAAGCCTGAAGATTGATCAAACTTAATTAATTCGAAAAATTAAAGCAGATAGGATTGTAGAGCAAGAAAAGAACTTGCGAATGCATATATATATTACTTTACCGAACAAAACCCAAAATTGCGGGGAAAAACACAGAAAAACGTGGGAATTTATTACACAACCTAATACTTCGTAGACGGTTTACCGATGGTGGAATATCGGTTCCAGGACATTTCGGCAAAACGAAAAAGTTGGAAAACTGAGGTAGTGAAAAGACGCGGGGGATCGCAGGCTGTGTCGAAATTGGTACGCGCGTGTGGGTGACAGGGATGTACCCGGACATTTCATCGGATCACTTCGACAGACCCAAATCCGTGAATTCCTGTTATACATATACGTACGTCTCAACTATTATGCTATCTTCGATCTCAAAAGTTTCTCAATTTAACGAAAACTTTTCGCTCGCATATATATCTATCTGCAGACTCCGAGACGAACCTTCGGCTGTACCTACTTCATCCAGCTGCAGTAGTTGAAGGTACTCATGTCTGACGGATTTTTCAAAGACCGGAATGACAATGGAGAAAACTATTTACGTATTGCTGAAAGCCATTTTCCCATCTCGTGATTCGATGAAACGTTGCAATTGCGAATTGAAATTATAAAATATACGATAAAAGTTCTTTTGAGGGATTGCTTATTGATTTCGAACGAGTGGGGATGCTGAGAGAGATGAGTCAATTTATAAAAGTCGACTTTATAAAAGAAATTTAATATCAATAATCGTCGGTCCTGACTTAATTGACAATGACAAATTCCAAGGCAAGGAAAATTCTCGTTCGAGAACAATGCCCCGCTTTCTCAGTCTGTTTCCGTCTTCGTTCAAAGTCCAGTTCGAAACGGACGACCCGATGTGTCGCCAAACGTAAGTGAAAGACTTTTTGTCACGAATTTTTTTTTCTCCCACCCCAATTTCGAGTCTCACAGAGGGATATATTGCCTTCATTTCGGACTCTGCGTCGTTCCTCAACGGGTTTTCTCCGGAACAAACTTATATACACAGCTGTATATATATATACATATATATATATAAACAGAGATGTACAATGAACGAGGAGTCAAAGAATCCCGTCGAAATTCTTCGTCTTTCTCGTTGACGTCGATACGTGTAAATACCAAAGCACCCCGGAGGCCACCGACTCCGGTCTCGTCGTCGTCGGGGTTGGCGTTTTATATAACTTTGTCGTTTGGCTGTCGTTCGATCGAGCGAACGAATTGGTTGGCTAGCACGTCGCAGGCGTTCGTCGCTCAATGGAAAATCGCGAAGCCAGCGCACCGACAACGGCAACGGGACATCGGATTGTGCACGGCGATCGCGGCGAAGCGGTTTGGTTTACGTGCGAGGGAGGTTTCGGTCGACCGGAAGGAACGAGCTACCACCACCCCCGTGTGCGTCCGGGTGCCATGACCCGCTCGGGGCTGACCGGCAAAACTGCCAGTCACCGAGGTTCAACGAAATTGCAATCCAACCCACGAGGCGAGAAACTTCATCTCCCCTTTTTTTCTTTTTTATTTCATCGTCGCTATTCGAGAAAAATCACGCTCGTTTATATTCACTCGTTAAATGTGTTTGAAAAAATGTGTATAAAGAATACATTTTTGATTCCTAGGCGTTGAGATCGCAGGTGAGAATTTTTTTTGTTTTATTTTGCTGAACAACTTTTTCTTCTTCGACAGCGATTCGATTATTTGGGGTAATTTTTTTTCCGTGGGAGGAATGCGGTTTACGAATCAAATGCAATGAGAATCGATGAATCTTCCGGATGTCTGAGTCTCGTTCGTCAACGATCGGTCGTCGAAATGGCTAATTTCGGAATAAAACATTGAAATTATCGAGCCAACGTCGATGACATTTTTACATTGAAAACTTTCAACGTTGATATCTCGAATCCCTCGGGACGTAAGTGAAGCGAATGATCTTAAGCCCCCGGACCCTTTCGGATGCTGCGAGACGCAGTAACGAGTTGAGAAAGAAGCAATCGCAAATTTTCCGTCCCCGAAGGGTAATTTTTTTCTCAAACTCCTTTCGACTGAAAATAAGTATAAAAAAAATAAAAACTTTCCTCGCTCACTAATTTATCTATATTTTGACTCGGCTTATCAACAGATTTTTCTCCGACCTTTCGACTGCATGGTTTTTTTTGTTTTTTTTAATCTATGTTTTTAAAAAGGCGGTAAAAAAAAGTTTTTAGCGACTTGTCTCCAACGGTGGTGATTCGAGTGGAAGATATAAAAGCGGTGCTTCATCTCCGAGTTTTATACATCGTTCCGGTTTTACTCATTGCCACGTGGAGCATCAAAATTGCAAGGTGCATATTTCGCCATGCCAGTCTCGGGTTCCGCTTGAAGCAGGATTCTTTGCGCCCGCGAGGAGCACTTCATGAGCGACGTATGTATATAAAACTCGGAGACGTAAATTGTAACTCCAGGGAGTGGCTGAAAAATGCGAAGCGCGATCGCGAAGAACTTTGATATATTTAAAAAAAAAATGTTATTATCATTATTTTTTGCCGGTTTTCGTTGGGTAAGAGAATATGGCCGGTTTTATATTGCGATCGTATTCACGCGTTCCTAACGCGTTTTGAAAATACGTGTGAGACGGAATTACGCGGTAATTGCCGAGGAGAGGAAAACACCGTTAATATCCGCGTTTGATCGTCGATTATCCGCCGGTCGTTGAAGTTCGACTGGTTTGATCGTGTGCGAAAACTGGAATACCGCTGCGGACACGACCGCGGCTGGTATAACGATCGTTGCTAGTGCAACGGTGCTGCCGCTGTAACGTTGTTACGTCAGCGAATCGTCGATGGTTGACAGGCAACGACGTTACTATTGCAGAGGAATTTTCGAAAAAACCGAATGATCGAGGGAAAAAAAAATATTTGTACTTTTATTTATCGAGTTGGTTCTGTAAATAGATCTTCCTGGAACGTTCCAGTCGGGTATTTATTGAGAGACGCAATTAGCATTTCGAAACCGAGTATTGAATTAAAATTTAATGAATCGGAGATTTTTTAAATCAAATTTATATGTTGATATTATGGCTTTAGGTTAAGTGAAATATTAGCGAAACGTTGCTGCGATCGTTGGCGAATGTTTCAGCGATGATTCGTCGACAAGTGTAATGAAGGTGTATTTGCGAGCAACGACAATCCGGAACCTGGTTTTGAATTGGACGAGCGAGGCTTATTATGATAGTATCGCAATTTCCGATGTGCGGTGTTGCATGCGGCCATTGATAAGTGAATGTGGTCTGGTGTTGCTATAGCGATAGGTTGCAATAACGCGCATAGGTATTCTAATGGACTTGGTAGAGAGCCACGACCGGAGCGTTTGAATTACGATTGACCCATTAAATACGAGAAGCATTTGGGGGCCGTGTGTAAGGTCGCGGCGACGATCTGCACAATTGCATCGCATTATTCACCATTAATTATTCTCGTCCCTTATCAAAATTATTTCTATGTTCTCCGAATAATATCATATATTTTTGAAAAATAATTATTCTTTGTTTTCTCTCGTTCCGTTCAAATATGGGTTTATTTCTCTGAATTAAAAATAGTTGAGATTGATTTCACATAAGATTCTAACAATTTTCAATGCATTTTGTTTTGAGAAATTAATGAAATGTAACTTTATAGAAAGCGAGGAAAATAATTTTGGCATAGTTTTAAATAAACTTTTAGGATTGTTGACGATATATCAATAATGAAAAATTACGTGTAACATATTATGAACCAGAAATAATAAACGATAAGGATAAATGACCATCAAAAATTTATCTATTAAATCACTTATCACAGAATCATTAATTGCAAGAAAAATGTAAAAATATGGTTGAAGATCAAGAATCGCGATTGATGGCCTATTGACAATATACAATGTACGCAATTTCATTTTTGATATTTTCAAAGGTAAAATCTGTCACGAATAGTTGATAAATATACTTTCATTCGGAAATGACACGAGATAGCGGATGCAGGCAAAATAACGTGAGTGCAACTCCAAACACAGAGTGCACGGAGATGCAGTGCAATTCACCTGGCTCATAGGCGAACGTTACATTCTATTATTCCATGGTGACGAAAATCCGTTGGCAAATATACCGCAGGACTCAGTTACGTGGCACTAATTCGGTGCTTGGTACGCGTTGTTACGTCGCGGGTGATTCGGGCCATGGTTCACACCATAACCTCCGCATGTTTGGCGACCCAACACCGTCTCTATGCACGAATTAAACGCACGATTTCGTACGCACTTTGCTCAAAATCACGGCGCGTGCCCGCATCAACGAATCGTATGGTTCACTAAATCTATGTTAGATATTTGAGGACTAATGTTTGGAGTAATGAACTGGATCAGATGTGAAAAACGGTAAAATACATTTTCACAAATCGTTCGATAACTATTAGGCTAAACAAAACATGGGTTTCGTTTTTATTTACAAAATCGATTTGACAGGTGCTTATAAGAATTTCATTTCCGTTTATTTATTTATTTATTTATTTATTTATTTATTTATTTATTTATTTATTTATTTATTTATTTATTTATTTATTTATTTATTTATTTATTTATTTATTTATTTATTTATTTATTTATTTATTTATTTATTTATTTATTTATTTATTTATTTATTTATTTATTTATTTATTTATTTATTTATTTATTTATTTATTTATTTATTTATTTATTTATTTATTTATTTATTTATTTATTTATTTATTTATTTATTTATTTATTTATTTAATTATTTATCCATTTATTTATTTATTTCTTATGCCCACCAGTAAAATATTTCGTCCTGCATTGTACAAAGTACCTGACCGTCTGATTTAGTTGTTAAATGTTTGCGTTGAATCCACGGATACGTGATAACCCACTGAATCACGTTTCGTCGTTATCTCGCTCGCTCTCGCCCTCCGCGAGGGTTTATTCTGGCATTGATCCAGCCATCGACGGCGATTTCCGGAATCGGACGTTATTACACTCCGCTCCCAATACCGCCACTGAACACCGTAACGCACGGCAACGGCAATACGTACGGGCCAATGTGCCGTTACCACGGAAGTCCGGATTAGTAATTAGACACGAGGACGTTACGATCATTGATAATTACGAAATCTCCCGAGACGCACTCATACATTGACCGAGACTCGAGGCGAATCCCTTCAGACTCGGCCGTTGCCCGAGTTACGTCGAACCGTCTCAATCAATAGCGCCGAGACATCCCTAAAGTCGACGTGACTGTGTCAATTTGTTTCGAGAAGCTTCGGACGAGCAAGACGTGATCTCGAGTTCGGGAAATCATTCGTGACGTCCGAAACTGCACGGCAGGAAAGTCGTCGCACAGTTCGGGGCAAAATTACGATAGATCTGTCGCCCCAATCTCCTTGACTTTTCTTGTAGAACAGCCCAAAATTAGCCTTAAAACAGGAATAAAAAATTTCGTTCAATTTTAGCGATATCCAATTTTTCTTGCATGAAAAATTTTTTATTTAACAAAATTGAGAGATAAAATCGAGAATTGACGAATTAAAAAAACAAATAACCTGAAAACCTAACCTAACATAACCTAGAAACCTAGGAAGAAAAAAGGTTGTTTTTAAAATTTTTTACGCGAGAATTATTAACTATTATAAAATTAATTAATAACAATTTAATTAATAATTATTTGATTATTAATATTATTAAATATTATTATATTTTGTAAATTAAGAGAGATATCGAATTTTTCCGTTGCAGTTTTTAGGCTTAAAGTGTTCTACAAGAAGAGTTAATTCGATCACCGCCAGAAATATCGTGATCTCCCCCATCTTGAAAACTCGCAACGATAATTTCGACATTTATGGAATTATCAACGTGTGCGATAATTGTGCGTGCGAAGAATTGACTCGGAGTCAATAACATGGTTATTGCACGTTTTATTGAAGACAGTTAAATCTCACAGCTTGTGAAATTGATCGACGCGATTGTGATAACCTCTTTAAGTACATTTTAACCATTACGACATCGGGATAAACCGAAGCTATCAGAACGATGTCGTTAACCCCCTCGGTGTCCTTGGAAGGCCAATGGAAAACCATTCAGGACGATATTCAAAGACGTAGAACTACGTAGGACGTAGATTGAAAGTAGTTTAAACATCGTTTGATCATCATTTTCGAAGCTGACGTCTAACCGACGGAAAAACGAGGTTTCCCCTGTCGGAGGTAGATTCTTATTTTCCCTATGCAGCCGATTTCCCGTTGAAGAAGACTCGAGCGATAACAGAGAAAACGTGAGGAAGGTTGTTGACAAGCAAGTGTCAGCTTGAAACGTTGTGGTACAGAAAATTCTGACATTTTAATTCAAGATGCGACGGTGATGGAGGCTGACCGTTGGCATATACGTGAAACTTGACCAAGCGAAAAGTGAATTCGGTGGGATATAAACGCGAGAGGCGAAGATTCGGACGTAAGACGGATGGACGGATTCACCATCTACCGAGAACGTTAGAATAAATTGTTGGAAGCGTCAAACATCTTACATACGTGAAGGTATTCTCAAAAAAAGAAAGAAAGAAAGAAAAAAAGAAGATACTCTGTATCTTGATCTTGCTGTCATTACTACGATAAAAAAAAGGGTAAAGCAGGCAGAGAATATATATTTTATTCAGATTGTCTACAATTAGCTATAGCCGAGCAATATTTCACGTTACGTCTCGAATACTCGATATCAATAATCCACTGTTGATCGTCCCATATATTTTACGTTGCTGCTCGTACAGCTGCAAATTAAAAAAAAAACTTTTCCATTTTTGTTGTTATTTTGCATACCGTTTGTCAAAAGCTCAGCGAAGCTGCAGTGATTGCTGGCGCTGTCTGTAACAATGACTTTCCGCGTTCTCGTTATCCGTGATACGAGCTCGAACATAGCTGCGTTTACAACCGACGATAAACGAGAATAAACTTTCGGATAAACCGACAAATGATTTTCGGATAAACGCGAGCCGCGCGTCGAATAAACCAGCCGAGGATTTATGTTTTTTTTTAATTTTGTTTTTGTTTTTATGCAAGACTGCTCGAACCACCGCCGAATTTTGTCGGTTCGTTAAAACGTGGGTAATATATCGAACACGGCAACGGTACGAGCGTCGAACACGCGGATTGAGCTTTTGCCCGTCCGATTACGTCCATCATCGACGATAAGCGTCAGTCACGCCCCGAATTTTCCTGATTTCCTCTCCATTATCCGAATATCGCGAAATAATATCGCGTTAACCACGAATTCAACGGAAAATTTATCGATGCGAACCGTTGGCACAGAAATTCACGATAATCGCTAATCCAATTCACGAAATTTCACGAATTTTACTGTGAAAAAATAAACGCGAAGTTTTGAAGCGATAACAAAAATTTGTTGAATTTTCAATAGCAAACTGCCGGAGGATTCGTTGGAAAATTTTTTATTTTTACCGAATGGCTTGCCTGCGGTTGGGGTTAATGGAACGCTTAGAAGGAAGTCCTAATCGTTCAAAGTCCGAACGCAAAGGTCGATGCGGAGAGTGCAATGCAGATTATGACCGCGGTCGCTGCTGCCCGGCGGCGAAGCCACAGCACCGGATGCTGGGTCAAAGACGAAGAGACGCAACGTGGAGGAGAGAAGATGAAGCCTTAAACTCAAAATTAGTTCGGAGATAAGCACAGTTGGCTAAGTACGAAGAACCGAGGTTCCTTATCCGGACAGCGTGATGGCGTACTTCTTAGTCGCAGAGACGCTATGCAAAATCGAGCCGGGCATGGCAGAGCCTTCAAACGTTGCTCTTTCTCTCACTTTCCAGGTTAAAAAAAAAAGAAGCGAAAAAGCATACAAAGTTGAATGAAAAAAAAACCGAAAGGTTTTGTTACGATTTTTTTTCTCCAATGACGTATAAAAAATATTTGGACGCCATTTTCAGACCAATCCATCAGCGATAGTCCTCGATCATTCGTCTGTCGATTGATAGCACCTCCCATTGCCTAAATTCGGTCTTTGGATTTTTTTTTTCAACGCGCTAAACAGCACGCGGTTCGATTTCACCCGCAAAATATTTTCTCGACCCCTCAATTTTTCAACATTTCCAATATCCGCGAATGGATCTCAAAGATAGAAACTTTGCCGTCGAAA
This sequence comes from Sussaba pulchella, assembly GCA_963971145.1. Lineage (NCBI taxonomy): Eukaryota > Metazoa > Arthropoda > Insecta > Hymenoptera > Ichneumonidae > Sussaba > Sussaba pulchella. Next base: position 3,219,263 of record OZ020173.1, read on the forward strand.
CGATTGATCAAAATATTGAAATTCCCAAAGAATCGAAGTACAGTCCATTAGCGTCTGATAGAGATAATAAAATGTCAATCAAGCACTCGAGAGCTTTTCAAACGTCTTATAACCCGCGAAAAACTCTCGTGAGAAAACATTCCTTGCTCAGCGCAAAATTAAGAAATTCTCCTTCATTTCCACTTTCCTTCGCAACTGCGCTCCGCATAATTTCGCGAAACAAACGAGAAAAAAAAAAGTTTCAACGAGAAAAGATGTAAAATGAAAACAAACTAACGTCAGAATTGTTTAAAAGATTGCGAGCCGAAGAAAAGAGGGAGAAGAATAAATAATACGAAACAACGTCCGCCTTCACCCGTTCCGTGTATTCCTGTGTGTCGTTGTCGTTGTAACAATTGGTTTAACCACTTGCGTAGATTGAACCATCGCGAACGTTCGTGCGCATTGCCAGAAGTTAAATTAACCGGTCGCGAGACCGTCGGACTTTGCCGTATTCGCGTTCTCTCGCCGACCGGTCTTCTCCGTGCCGAACGACGAAAGATAGGTGAGAGAGGTGTCATTTGAATAATCCGATTAGCGGAGTTACGCGGCGGCTGATCCGTCATCGCATTTTTTTTTTTTTTTCCCGCGCTCGGTTCTCATCCATTTTCCCGGAATTTCCACGTTCAACTCGTTCACGATTGGATGACCTTACAAAGGCTCGGAGTGACGAGAAAGAAAAAAAAATAAAAGAACGAGAATTAAGGGTGGTACTCGTTGCACAGGGTTGCGCGGAAAATTGCTTTACTTCCACATCCGTCGATGTGACACGCGTCAACGCGCGTAGTTTTTCGAGGCCGCGAATGGGGATTTGCCATTGACGCGAGAGAGAAGAGAACTTTATCGCGAGTTGCTTTTAACGATTGCGATGATTCTTCTACTCGTAAATTCACCGAGCCGGAAGCACCGGAATCAGCTACAGAAGCATCGCGCAGCCTCTTCGAGCGCGCAATCACGCGCTTTTCTCGTTCGTCGTTTATCGCCTATCGTAATTCGCGTTTCGGAATCGGTTTCATGCTCATACTTTTATCGGAATTTCCGTTACTCGAAGGGGGGGGGGGGGCAAATTGGATCTCGAAAACGTCGTGAAAACATCTCGTCGTCGTTGATCCCGCGAGCGTTTAATCGCGGGAACGTCGTTGAGCTTTGTTTTTGGCGCGAAAATGACCGGAAACAAGTGCGAAAACGCGTGGGAGAATTCGTTTAACCGAAAGTTCGTTATTAAAAATGTGAGAAAGTTCGGGAAGTTCCGACCGTGGGTACGGGAAACGCGGTTTTCGCTATGGTTTCCAATTAACCACAACGAAATAATTGCTTCTCGTTATCACGAAACTTTGTTGAGTAATTTCAATCGTTTTTTTTTCGCCCCCGTCGATGCGAATCGAAATCCCGTTCGCCCCCGTTAGCGCGACGAAATGGGGCTCGTCATTGTCGCCGGGTACGGAGGCAAGGAAATCGTGGAACCCCGTTTAACCCACAAGTTTATCGAACCAGTCGCGTCACCCCGAAGTTTCCATGACTTTCAGGTCGACGAATAGCGAGAAAAAAAAGTTCGGTCAATGTTTTTTTTTTTTTTTTTTTGGGTTTCTTTTCATTGCTGTAGCGAAGTTACGCAATTCGTCTTCGGGATTTTAATTAGAGAAACCTTTTGAAAATAATTCCGACGTTGTTGGGAGCGTCGGGGATTCTCGTCCGCCATCGTCGTCCTTCAAAGCCTTCCCGCTGTTCTTCATCATGCGCGACTTACCTGCAACGAGAAATAAGAAAAAAATATATATTAATATGTTCGGGTAAATATGCCAACTTTAACGACGATAAGAAATTTCACAGAGATTGAATCCCGCACTCGTAGTTTTATAATTACTTCAGTCGTGAGTAAATTTTCTTATTTATGATTTTCCGCAATGTACGCAAATGCTTTGAAAGTTCTTTGACCTTTGAAGTTTTTCGAAAAACTTTTGCAATAGCGAAATGCGTTTCAAGTTTAGCAATTTCAACGGTAAACGCGGATTTTCGAATGAAGGAAAAGAAGGTTGGGAAGGAACCCGATTCGTCTAAAAATGAATTATCAAGTAAATATGATTTAAGGATTTAATTTTAAAGTTTTTCGCCCTCACGGAGGGTTGAGTGCGTGAGTTAATGAATAATCCACGACGGTTCATTGCGATAAGAAAATATCGTAGAGAGAAACGTCGACCGAGTATCGCCGGAGTCAAAGGAAATTGTAAATCGCTAATGCCACGAGGTTTCTCGTAGCGCGGTAAAAGCTCGGAGTGGAGGATAAGACTTTTTGCAACTTGTGGCAAATGGGTCGATAACGTTTGTTTTATTTGCGACACGAGGCGGGGCGCTTCGTGCGGCTGGCTGACGTCGTTTATCAACGTCCAATCAACATCGCCCGGCAAAAAAGCTCGGTTAAGCCCGCGAGCTTTTTTTTCCACGGCCACTCTCGCCCGCCCGTTTTCTCTCTCTGTCTCCTCCCTTTTCCCCGTTCTCAGTCGCTTCAGCCGCTGCCACAACCCTCATATACCGTGTTTCAGGGCACGGTTGAAGCTTTGCGTTCTTTATCCTTGATGCGAGCCATCGGAGTCGACTCCAACCGCAACGCGCGCACAAAGGGTCAACGTGCATCGAGTAAAAAAGCCAAAGGTTTTGTTCCGTAAGCCCGGACGAACCTGTAATTGTCTAATAATTTTGTTCCGCCATCTCTGGCTTCGTAATATCGTCGTAACGTCAAATATTTCTCGGGATTGAACCTAACCGACAAATTGTCGACCTTAATATCTACTTTTTTCCAACGTCAGTGAAATCTCTGAGGCACGTGGAATGTCTCATGAAACTCGTTATACAGGCAAGCTCCGTCGTTTCAAAACAGTACACTTGTGTTAGTTCGAACATGATATCGCAGTTCGAATGAAAAAGAAACGAAACAAAAAAAAAACAAACAAAAAACGTTCCCGCAAGCTCACGAGAAATTCCAAACGATGATGGCTGAGAAACGCCTTGTGGGCTTACCACCAGCTGGAGCTTCAGCTGATTGCTTCTTTCTTTTAGTGTCAGTGGTTTCAAAGCAACGAGTGATCGTTACTCGTCCGTTGAGCGGTCGTACGAAAATAGCTCGTTGCTTTTGTAAGCCTTCGAGAGTGTAACATATTGAAGACGTAACGAAGGCGACGAAGACACTTGGATGGTGACGTTTGGATACAAAAGAAAACAAAAATTTCAGGAAGACATTCGAGTCGCGACAAGCGAGATGCTTTAAAATTATGAATTCGTTCTCAAACCCATTCTTTCTCGCGTAGGCTTGTTGCAAAAATTTATTTCTCTCCTCGGCGTTGACGAGGCAAGAAAAAAGTGACAAAGAAACGACGACGCGGATGGAAAACAATAAAACCACGAAGTACAACGAAAAATTGTGCCGAAGGAAAGTAAGAAGAATAAAAAGAAAACCCGGCAAAAGAAACGAGAAAATGTTGAAATGGCGAAGGCGGTGAATGGTTTCGAGACGAGCTAGTGTTTCTTGGAGAAAATGAGTGTAATGGATCCGAGGTAGAGAGCCGCAAAGGGCGGGTTTGGAAATGCCTCGCGTTTGAAGCTTTCTTCTTGCTCAAGCGGCTGCTTGTTCGCTTTAACGTCGAGGGTTTGGAAAATTGGCATCAGTCTGGAACTCCCCATTTACGCGGGCTCATAGATCTCGACTTTCTATTTACTGAATGAACCGGGCTGTCGGTAAGGTCGTCAACCCCTCGAAAAACCAAATACAGTCGCTGTGACCTCGGTTTTTATATTTTTTTTTCCCGTTAAAAATTCGGAGTTAAAGTGAAACAACCCTGAATCGTCGTAAGCGCGAATATCCCGTGCTGTCAAGTTCAACACGACAGACGGAATGTTAAAGAAAATTTAAAAAAACGAAAGTGTCGCGAAACGCGCATAAAATTCAAGGTTCGCAGCTTCATCTCAATCTGCCAGCTTCGAATGGTTCTCTCGTGAGGATTCAGCGTGTGAGTACGCGGTGATGGATTGAATGACCAAGCATTCACGCGAATTTACAATTCACCACAATCACTTCTTTCCTGCCGGTTCTTTCCAATTTAAAAATTTTTTTTTAAATATTCGAAGACCTGTTTTGCAATTGTTATTCATATCTGCTTGGAATACCGGCGCGGCGTCTCATTACGAGGAGCGTAAATTCGTTGGTTGAGAAATGGGAGAAAAAGGAGGCGAGGTGACAAAATAGAATCCGCCGAGGAGAGAAAGATGGCACGTTCGCCATACGTCATTATCCGTCGTTCCAATTTCCTTTGTCAGTTCAGTCGTTTCGATTGTGCGGTAGAGTGCGTCGCCCGGACGGAGGTACTTTTTCATCGGCTACGAGAACGATGAGCTCGAGAAACACCGTCTCGTTCAGTCCCCGGTTTTTCGTCTCAAAGACACCGGAAAAGGCTGGTTTTACGATTACGGGACGGAAATGAACGATATGCCCGGTCACCTTGGAGTACTCGTGATATACCGGCATTCGTGGGATACGACAGAAGCAACGTTGAAGAACGAAAAGACAAGTGCGGAGAAAAAATACAAATTCTCACGGGGAAGTTGAGAAAGGGTTCGAGAAAATTCGAGGAGAAAGTTGAGGACATTGCTTAGTGTGCAGTTTCGCAGTTAGAGCTGAAGGGTTTGTCGTGGAAGTTGTGAAAAGATAATTACGACATTCATTCAACGAGTTTGAAGCCGTGAGTAATTGAAGTACCGACGAGTTGATGTTCGAGTTGCGAGAAAAAAAAACAATAAAAAATGTGATACTCTATTGTGAAAGAAAACAAATGTATAAGGTATTTTTTCACGATGTCACTATTACCCTAGTAAGAACTCCCCTATGACTTCGCTGTGCCAAGGAACATTAATCTTTTTAATTATTTATTTTTACTTGTTCCATCGACCGGTATTTTCAATTTAAAGTTAACGAATCAACATCAATTCTCGTTGTTGCTTGCAAAGAGTTTCGCAATATTTCGCAAAGTTCCAGAGATTGCAAAAATCACGTGACGGAAGATGAACGATCGTTGTAACCTTATTTTCGCTCGTATTCGAGCGTAACAAGGGTGGGTGTGACTGCGCCGAGCTTATAATTTAACTTCCGACTGGTCTGCAATATTCTCTCGACCATTCGCGGGATAAAGACCCGACTATCGGGATAAATCTCGGCCAAGGCTCGTATTATAATACGACACTCGTAATTTGTAACTAGCCGGGCCAATGATAAGGTACGGAAGGTGCACTCGCCAGTCGGTGTTAACGCGACAAAATTACAGAGGTCTAAAGTTTCCAACGAAATATCGTCGTCGTGCCACGTCGCCAGATACTGCTGAAATATACATAATCCTGGAATCACCAACAGCGACTGCACGAATAAATCAAATTAAAATTTATCACGCGCGCCCGTTATTCGACGAATACTTAACAAAAACCACCGCAAAAATCAGAACGCGTCGATCAAATTAAAAAATGAATCGATGACAAAAACACGAACGTACGTTTGAATATTTCAGTCGTCAGCTTTAACGTCGCAAAGTCGTTCGACGTTTTGGAAAACGAGCCCGACCCAGTTTGATTATTCGTCGATCGACTTTGGGAGAAAACGTTCGATGGCCTGACGGAACAAAATTCTGCGGCGAAATTCATTTGGCCGCACAGCCGGGTCGAGGCCGATTTATAGTTACCGAGCGAATCGAATAATGGGTTGGGAAAGGGTGGCGGTCGCGGTGACGGGGAAAACGCGCGGAGGTAATAGCCCGGCACGGTAATTGCCGAACGTTGCAACTTGAACGTGCGTTTCGCACGCGCCAACCCCTCGACGGTTTTCGGGTCGACGATAGTTCACCAAGTGGACGTACGGTATAGGAAAACCCGGACCGTGTGCCGGGCATTCGTCCGTTCTGTATATTTTCCAACGAAAAGCTTCGAATCTCGTTGACTATTTCGACGGATACATATTACATGAGCACACGCGTGTATAACGCGTAACTAACATACACGGAGAACCGCAGGTCTGCGGAAACGTACATCGCGAATACGGCGAAGCAATTTAGTTTGTGGTTTATGGAAAACGTTGAAAATATATTATCCGGGGGAGTTCTGGCGTATTGAGTTTGGGCAACCGGGCATTGGAGTTTGATGGCGAGAGAAGGAAAAAAAATTTGGAATATCTTGCATTACGATATTGCCGGGATTTTTGTTGGGCCATTGTAAAGCCGCGAAAAACAACGGGCGAAAATTGTTCGATGTTGAAATTGCGAAAACGTTATTTACCCGGTGAAATTTTAGCGATACGAATTTTTTTGTGCGTTCAATATGCCACCGGTCGAGAATTTTACGAGTCCGAACAAAAATTTCCGTTGCAATTACAGCTTTTTAGCGGAGGAAAATTCGTTTCCACGGAAAAAAAAAGTCTTTTGTACAGCAACTTGTATCTTCGCTGACCCATGAAAAAAATTTCCCCGACCTTTTCTCCTATCCCGACTGACCATCGTGTATTTTCATCTCTCGTATTTCGAGATTTTTCCGGGATTTCCCGACCGCGGTTACCGCCGCACGGCCATGGAGCACCGGTTGAGCACGACGCGACGTATCGCTATGCCGGCAAGGGCGACATTATCTATGTATATAATTCCGGTGTTGACGAGACCGGGCCTCGAGCCAATTTGACCATCATCGCTAATTGGATGGCTCGAATTGTCAAAGGCTAATGATAGTGCAGGCGGCCACCAGAAGCTGCAGCAACAGCACCAACGGCAGCAGGTTGATGCAGGCGGAATAACGCCCGCGTACACTCTCACCCATCTCATTACTATCATATGCACTGCACTGCGCCGGGCTCGTACGAGAGCGAATATACATCGTTGGAAAGCAAACGGAGAAGCTTTGGCGCCGGGTTGCGAGCGAGTCCGGTCGTGGCAGGGAAGAACCGATTGCCCGAAGGCTCGTGGCGGAAACAAGGCGTTCTGCGAACGTATATACGCGTATGCACTTCCCGAGTGCGTTGGTACTCCCGCATGGACCCCCCCGATGGCCAACGACTATTGGGAGGGTTTTGCAGCTGGATTTTTATTGTATCGCTCGAGCTCGACCGGTACCGGGGGGAGGGGGGGGGCGAAGGGGGCGACCGGTAACCCGGGCACGCAGGGAAAATCGAGACCGAATGAACGACCGTCCAGACACATACATTCCGGTAACGCTCTGTACGTGCTATCCACCTGACCTGCACGCGACAATGGACAAGAGTGTGGATGCAGTCGCGCGCGGGCTTAAAATCGATGATTGGAAAGTACCGAATGCCGGTCATTGAAGCGAGACCGAATCGATTGACCAGCCGTACCGTTCGGTCAACTGTGTACGTTTTATCCACCCGGTGCATCGGCATCGCACGATGAAAGCATTTCACTGGAGGCCCATCGAAACGCAGCTGATATTATGGATTTTGTGATACATTTTCGTTCCTGTTGCACTTACTTTTTTCCCATGGCATTGGGGTTCAGCGTTATTTCCGAAATTATGTAAAGTTTTGTGATTTTTTTCTTTCCGGTTGTTGCCTGCATGGGTTTTTATCAATTTCGAACCGGACAAGCTCGTGCGTTGAGTATTGAAAGCTACATTTGCGATAAAGCCGGGTTTTTGTTTTGTTTCGTAGAAATGGTTCGGTGAAAGGTCGATAATGATTGAGCAATGTGCAGGATTTCAATGATTTCCGACCTTAGATTGTCGACAGTAGAATCGATATGACTTTTTATTGATCGACGATAAAGACTGCACGATCATTTTTTTTCCAATCTAATGTATCGATCGTAATTCGTAGGTGGTTCAACTAGCGCTCGGAACCGCATCATCCCATCGCATTGATGCATGGTCAAGCTACGTGACTGCGATATGCTCGTTTTTGATGATCGCTCGGACGAATCGAGTAATTGCGAGGTTGGGTAGAGAATCACGCGTTGGCGAACCGCCATTTCGGCCAGTTAAAGACATCACATCCGTACAATTCCGATGGACTCGGAAAAGTTATTTATACCAATAACCATAAGCCGTGCAACCTCTCGAGACTCGATCGTTCGGACACCATACACATGTATTATTTTTTTCTCCGCATGATTTCGATGAATAAATTGGTAATAAATTTCACGCGGAATTCAAGTCGCGAAATGGGATCAAAAGTGTATCATGTTCGGATATACAGCGGTTGAGAGGAGGAGTAGCGCGGAACTTTCCAATTCCCGGAGGTTCGGTCCCGGAGCTATTTGATCCCCCTTTGAATTGGTCAATCGACCGCATTCCCGCGGGCGATCTCCGGGATTTCGACTTCGGAGAGCGCCGCCGGTTCCTCGTGCTCCCTTTGTTAATACACGACTCGTGTATATATATACGATTTTGCAGCGTGAATGGGGCTGGGCGTCTCAGACAGGGGAAGCTGGAGCGGAAGGAGATACGAATAGCGGATATACATCAAGATCCCCAAAGGCAAACCCGGGCAGAGCGAACTGTCAGAACTTTGAGGAAAAGCAAATGACGGGAAGTTTGTTAAATCTGTAATAGGCATGAGTGGTATTTTCGATCTAGCGATAAGCGTTGCAAAGCGATAAGGGGATGTATCCTTTAAAAAAAATATTATCCTACACCAGTGAAATATGTTCAGTATTTTTTCTAGGCTTTTGGGTGAAACAACAATTCTGAAATGGACGTAACGACCTTGCCCCGGAGATTGGCTCGACCAAAGTCTGTTGGTAGAATCGTTACAACGAAATCTACCGAACTGGTTCCGAGGCTGGTTCGTGATCGTTCGACCGATTCGGTTTCCCAAACAACTCTATTGATCGATCCGTTGCGGATTCACAGAAAGATTCAATCCCACTGTCCTGAATCAACATCTCCATTCAATCCTCGGTTATGACTGAATAATTTGCCACGATACCTCCCGCAAACTCAACACCATTATCATACCCAACGTCTCTTCCATCAATAGACAATTATAACGTCTACAACAGAGCTCTCAATATCGCCGCATCACCGAACAGATAGAACCGACCCGTGGACGACCGGAAGAACCGAAGAGCCGAAGAACCGATCGAGTTTCTTGTTTGCCCGTAAAGCCGTCCACGACTGAGTACCACCATTTAATGGGTGATAATAAAGTCTCGAGAGACTCACGACGATGCGCGACTGACGATGTCCCAGGGTCCGAGTATCGCATCGGCGAAGCCGCGGGTCACATGGCGGGCGAAGTAAGCCACGAGGCGACCCAGCTGCTCGCGACCAACGAGCTTATGGAGTGACGCCTCTCCGGTTGGCGAGGCAATACGTGACAGCAGCTGCTACCGGTCTGGCCATGGTGGTGGGCTTAGAACTTGTGTCGCGCCTCTGTCGGTGACGCTCGGTCCAGGCTACGTTGATGAGCACAACCAACGTCGGTCGTGGTGTATTCGCCGGTGTATCGTAATCAACCTGCTGCAGTGAGCCTCACAGCGAGCACCTTCGTAGCCGTGTCTGTGGCTACCGACGTCAGAATACCGGAGACTATTCTCACCGGCGAATGGACATTTTTATCAAGAAAATTTCGAGCGGCCGGCTGCATGGCCTTGCCGGCTAGTGGAACGAGTCGGTGTTGGATACGGCGTTGGAGCCGAGAGGATAGGGGGAGATTGGATAGGCTCGTGGAAGAACCCGAGAAGAGACGGACAGGGCACTCACTCGCTTCACTATCCTGCGCGGGCGCTAGTGTGTGTGTGTGCGTGTGAGTGCGTGTTTGTATGAGAGAGAGAGAGAGAGAGAAAGAGAGAGAGAGAGGGAGAGAGGAAAGGAGAGAGAGCAAGAGTGTGTGTAGCGGCGCGCAGACCGAGAACGCAACAGAATGAGCAGGCTAGGAGATGAGGGATAGAGAGAGTGGAAGTGTATTGATCGCCGGGTAGCATCGGGTGGGTGGCTCGGTTCTCTCTCCCTCTCTCTCTCTCTCTTTCTCTCTCTCTCTCTCTTCTCATCGCATCTCTCATTCGCTCTGGCGGAGCCACTGTATAACCTAGCACGCAGCAGCATCCCCCGTTAGCAGCAGCAGCAGCAGCAGCAGCAGCAGGAGCGGTATAAAAGAGATGTGATGGCAACTTCCCTGTCTGGCTACGCATTTTCAGTCGGATGGTTCGTGTCCGGAAATTCCACAGGCGAACGAGCACCAGGGTCTCGTTCCTACAGCTCTTTCGTAAATCTACGGATACCAGAGCTCGGTATTTGGCATGAAATTTTCTTATCATCAATAACACGTTCAACCCATCCGCCGAACTGCGAATTATGTAATTCACAAATGTTAGGAGTCAGGAATCTTGAAATCGTTAGGGTGTGACTTATTCGGTTTAACCGCACGATGATTCGCAGGTTAAAAACACTCGGATCATTGTTTATGGAGAAGGCCGAAAATCATTGATTCCGCCACTGAGACTATGGACGGTGTGACAATGGTTTGTAAACCCGAAGAGTTAAATAATCCGAACGTGAGCCACGATTGAGTCGAAGTGGGAAGGTGGCGGGCTTGGAACAGCGGCCACGGGGGCCTGCTGTATGGACTGATGAATGGGCTTGCCGGTGACGAGGCGAGTGTTCTTGGCCGGTTCACTTAACAGCGTCAGAGCCCGCCAGGCGCAACTTCGATTTCCGATGTGCGACGTGCCACAGAACCAAGAGAGCGAGCGCGACAGCATTAGCTCGGCTCTCTCGCTCCGGGGCCATTCATCCGCCAATGTGGCCCCTATGGAGGTTTTTGTGTGAATTGACGAAGCGGCCGCACGAGCCTCCAAACAAAGGCTAATGAACTAACTAGTAGCCTCTCAGTCGATGGCGTCCAATGGAACACAGCTATATCTCGTATGTCGTACACCTATTAAAGCCACACCGCTTAGTCACTTCACCATAATCAATGGTGATCGTTGTAGTATCAGAAGGGTGAAAGCTCGTACCGTCGTGGACACCCCCACGCACCTCTCTGGCGGCCCCGGTTGCGCGCACATCGCTGGAAGATCAATTTTCGATGAGTGTCGTCTCGTTTCGCTCGCCGGCTGGCTCGGCTTCGTTCGATGGGTCGCTGGTTCGTTGGAAATTAACGAACCGGCGGAACAAATACTCGCGAATCCAGCACCACTGACCTCGCCACCCACCGCAGCTTGTCCCGAATGTGCATTATCGTTCTGCGCCAGTATCCGCTGCGTCACGTTATAACAACCAATGGGCCCTGTTCCGGGTATCGCATGTTTATCTGGAAGGAAATGGGGCAAGGCAGTTTCAAAAACCGAACAGCCTCTTTATCTGAGAAATCCACGTCCCGTTTCCAGAAGGAAAACCCATTTTTATAATAATCTCGAGTTTGTGAGATCGAAATGACGTTTCGTCTCATAAGTTTTATTTATTTATTCGAGTTGAATGCGGTATGATGTGGAATGTCTTGGAATAGAATGAAATTAATATTTGAATTATAACGTTTACCTTTCTCTTTCGCATTTTTCCATATAGCCGAAGGCTATGTGGGTTACGAATATGATACAGACATGATACAGTCCACATGAAACGGTTTTTGACCTGGAACCGACAATAAATGACTATGTGCAATGGCGGTGTTGGTATCGTTGCGTGGTATTACGCCAGGAGCGAGTAAATCGGTTTTAGAGTCGTCAATGGAACCAGGCTAGTATCCGACTATCGACACACGCAGAGCGCTTTGATGTAACGCACTGGTATATTCCGTTTGAGGCTCATGAAAAAGCCATCAAAGACATTATTAATAGCGAGGATACAATGACGCTGCAATCGACAATAGCGAGGGTGGCGGAGGTTATGTTAGCGACACCACGCTAACTCAGTCGATTTCATCGACCCGGAGTGGCAATCCACGAATATCGAAACTAAACGATAATTGTTGTTTTCCGTAATCGTGTTGGATCGATGACGAGTACGTCAAGGGCCAGGCAGCTCTGCCAGAATAATCTGTGGGGGAAGCTCGAGAGCCCTTGGAAATTCTACCGACCACGTCGGAATATTGGTCACGAGGGCGAGGAATATTTGTGCCGTAGGGGACCACTGACTATGCCACCATGGGAGGGAAGGAAGTTCATACTTAGATTGAACATAGTATGGATACAGGAGCATAAATTATACGTTGATGTTGGATCAATCTATTGATTAGGTCCGCGCTGAAATTTTCTGAGCGAAGCATCTGAATCACTTCCCGACGCTTTCAATAAGAGCTATTAGGATGCCTCGTAAGAAATTTTTCTCGGGTCGTTAATTAACGGGTCGTGCCAATTAATTTAAGAAAATATCTCACAGCACTCGTAAGAAAAGAAGAAAAGAAGGACAACTCAAATAATTGATTCATTAGATGATCCTACAGTAAACGTTTGACTAACCTCAATTTTGTACGAATTGCACCCAATCGAATAAACATGCACCTGACAACGTTGAGTATCGTTCTAATTCCACTGTCAATTCGATTTTATAAAGACTGACGGAATAAGAAGAGAAATTGGCTAGGCGCGGGGGATAAACTGACGCGAGGGCTCAAGTTCAACGACGATAGAAATCCTCACTCGACCCAGTTTCGCACGAACAACTACCACAGCTGAAAGAGGAAAATGCACAGGCCATCGCGCGTCCTCGCGTCTCGTTAATTGGGTCACGTGAACTCGAGAGATCCCTTAATTAAGATAAATTGACGAAATAATGCAAAACATAAGCATTACCGATATGACAAGACCTACGAACTAACGCGGTTAGGACGTTGTTCGGAGCACAGAATATATTTGCCATCGGGAAAATAGGTTGGAGGAACATCGCCCGAGGTGTTTCTTCGTTCGAGGCACGTATTAAGGGCTTCGAACCGTTGCTACCCCAACGTTTCATCTCTCAACCAGGTCCGGTTATCGAGCACGGTCCATGCCGCGTAAATCTGGCGTCCCCGGCGTGCAAATTGCCGGTTGCATGCGAGAAATCCGAGCCTGAGCTCGGTCTTCTATGGTTTATGCGAGTCGACGTATAGTGCGCGAATACAGAAGTTATGAGCTGACTGGTAACCCGATCGTTTGCTCGTTTAGCTCTTGTCGGTTGCGATTAGCGGAATCATAACCGAGAGACGATTGAAAGGGGATAAACGCGTGTGCAACAGCGAATCCGACCAAGGCTGGAGAATCATTAACGAACGATCAGGGCTTACGAAGGGCTGCCAAAAAGAGGCTTTCGAACGAAGCAATGCTGACGAGAACGCGGTTACATGAGGGATAAACGGCTCGAGGATGACGAGGGCGATAGCTCGTGAATTCACCTTAAATTCACGGATACGAAGAGACTTGAGAAAGGCCTCAGTGGAGGAGAATGAGAGAATGGAAAGTAGCGAGCCCTTCTTGCGAAACACGGCAATAAAATATTTAACGACCAGCCCCTAGGCTTCATCGTGTCACACCGAACCGTCGTACTCTACTCAGGCGACCCTTCGGTGTCGCGCTCCGAGTCTCGAGAACTCTCGCCATAGCTGGGGCTGAGTCTGCCACCTTGTCCGTTATGGATCCATCGTAAAAACACCTTTATAGTGTGTCAAGTGCGTGCTGTGTTATGAGAGCGATTGGAAAGAAGAGACAGTCAGGAAGAAGTGCGTATTGTAACGGATGGTTCCTTTCTTTTTATAGATTCCGATAGGATCGAGGAGTATAAAAAGTGGGTCCTTTCTCGTTTTCGTTGATGTATCGTGGATTGAATGTAAAGTAATTAGGAAAATTCGCAGTGACGAAGGTATCGAAGATACCCGAAGAAGAAAATAAAAACGCGAATAGTAATGGTCGCTGATTTAGGGAAGATTGAATGATCCGACAATATTAAACTTACTTTGAATTAATTTTCAAATAAATGTTATACAAATATTAAATTTGATTCCGCACTCGTAAATATTATTCACGCCACCCTTTATCCATGTTGCCTTTTGCCCCCGTATTATTTATCGAAACTACGCTGCGGTAAAGAAGAGAACTGGGAAGCTGGAACTCAATCGCGTTCAAGCGGTCAAGAGCTCGTGCAGCTGCTGCCGTCCTGCTTCGGCTACCCCACGCGGAGGGCGAAGCAATCGGGCGACGACGATAGACCACCGTGACTTCACCGCTGTAAAGTTCTAATTAATCGTTCTCCGGGTGGCTTCGCTTCGACTCTTATCTATAAATGCTGACACACAAGCGCGCGCGCGCGTTTCCCAGAGGTTGAGAAGACGTGTGGCTCGTAATGATATAAAAGGTCCAGAGATATATGAGGCTATGGAGGTAATAACAGTTCGACGAAAGGGATGAAGGAATCCTAGAGGGCAATTAATTTTTCTTGGAGTCCGTACGGCAAATGTCGACCGTTTCATATCAACTCCAAATATTTTTATATAGAAAAACTTCGCATTGAAATTAATGAAGTACCTCTGATTTTTATCACGATCTTGCGCGACAAGTCGAAAAAATCTTAACGCGTACTTTGACACGATTTTCTTTCCTCAAATCAATCATTCTTCATTGTGACGTAATCGACACAGCATTCCGTGAAATCAAAGTTCACGCTGTTATCAGAATAATCTCGACACGGAGTCGTCCCTACCACATAGAAACATCAGTTCACGGGATCGCCGCTAGGTGGATCCTGGCACAAGCGTTTCTCGTGTGCAATATCTCCGCCCCAAGTATTCCAAATCCACAGACGTGAATGACGATCTCCCGCAGTCCATAAATCAAATTACCATCGTCAAACTTAGTATCAAAGTAAAATCCACTAGCTTTTCTTTCCCGCTTCATCCGTGACTGTGCTCATCCCGTATCACGAATCAAACCCGTCCACGGATAGACCAAACAGTCAGCCAGTCAGTGGAAGTTCAATCAAGCGAGCCAGAAACGGGTCAGTCCCGTTCCGCTTTTGCTCGAACTCTCGTCGTGCACCCAAAGAGAATACCAGGGCGACGCGGTTGCAGCAGCAACATTGACCCGGGATTCTGGCTCCGATGCTCCGCTATACGCCCGGTCGAATGCCAACCCCTCGGTGTTGGCCTATGGGCGACTCACCATCGACCTTATATACCTACGTAAACACGTACATATCGCGGTATATACGCGCCGTTGACTGTTGTGTGCAGACGCTGCAAATCATTGAGAGGGACAAAACACTCGTCCTCCTTCCGTAAAGTTTGCACTAACGGTTCGAGCGTGTCTGAGGCACATCGGATGCTGCACTCACGTTGCGGGGCTCTGTCTCTCCGCCGCTTCACGGCTCTCGCGGCTGTTTGTTTGCGAGCGTGTGCGTGTTTGTACTCTATGAACGAATACAGCGTACACGTCGGAGCACCGAGCGTCTCCAAGCGCTGTGTTGCACTCGGTGTCAAGACCTGTATTTGTCTATCCGTCTGCGCCAACACGCTCGCGCGCATTCTACGGTTCGTGATAAAACATTTACGTATGGGTAAAGGCAGCGGTAAATGGGATGAGCTTGTGCCACCGACAGGATGGAAATGTTCGCTACTACCCCCTGCTACCCCTCGCCCAATTTTGTTTCTTGCCCCATATTGCCGCGCAGGTTTGAAAGACGAAGAGAGACGGAGTGTGGGGCGCTTTTTGTTCCATCACCGCGGTGACGATGACGTTGAAACGGTGTTGGTTCTGCTCGGTGTGCGATTACTCGTGCTGGCATGTTGCCCCTGTTGGAACTTCTTCCTTTCACTAGGACCCATTATGCGACGATCGGTATCGTAATCGTATGTGTATGAAACTTTTGTACAGTGATTCTTTACATTTTTTGCCCGTAAATTATCGATAGCTGTGTGACAAGCTTTGACGCATTCATTTTTGCAAATCACCTATTTATTCGCATGAAAAGAAGAGGCGGAAAAACAGAAGACATTTGATCAAAAGCTCCACTCTGTAGCATAAATTTGCCACGTAATAATAGATATGTAAGACGAGACCAAAGCGGAAATAAGTTTCGACTGCTTGGTTTTGACAAGAAGCCTCAGCGCTCGACAAAGCGGAAATGGAAATCGAGCTTTCGTTCCGTGCTGTAACGTACGAAACCCCGTGCTGTACCCTTGATCAAAGTGAATCGTCGGCAAGACGGTTGAGAACGACAACAAGTCACTCGCAAAGTACGAGCTACGGAAATAAAAGCGACACGCACGAACAACCACATACGTCTTTGTATGCGCACGCAAACGTCTAAAACGAGTGCGTACAATGGAACGTGTAAGTGTTCGCGGCAGAAGTAGAACGATGGCGACAGCGACAACGAGAGACGCTTTTCGTAGTTAGAAGCTTTATTGTGCCCCGGTTACATAGAGACGAGCTTCCAGAATACTAATTATTTGCACTAACGTCTCCAAGAAGCTGGGATCAAGAGAGTGAGAAAGAAAGAGCGTGGGAGGGAGAGAGAGGATGAAGCGTACGTCGGCGAAGAGAAGTGCATGCTACTCAACGGCGCATAATTCCAAGAGATTTTAAGCCAAGAACCTTCATGTGCCCCGCAGACACGACGCTGATGCATCCCGGAATCGGGGTTAAGAGGGAACCGTGAGGGAACGGAAGCGAACCGATAAACGCTATATACATGCACTTGGCGCCAACGTACACTCAAACGTCGACTACGTTCCGCTAAATTCTCTCTCACTTCCGAATCTTCCTCCGCTCCCGTCTAATTAACCTTGCAGCGGCCCCGCTCCCGCAAATTAGCCCGATATACGTACTGTAGAGCGTGCGAGTTAAGGGGTGTTGGGATTTGAACCGTCGTGCCGCTCTTGGCACTGAATTCGTAACTGGTACCTCTGCTATTGATAAATCTTGACGCGAGCTGGCGACATCATTGCTCTGTAACGTTTTCCTGATTGATTTGGAATTTATTTCGCATTCGTGATTGGTAAAAATGAAGAACGATGAAGATCAACGTGAGGTCAACCGTCTTGGCAGCAAGCAGTGGACACGCATCAGCACCAGAAGCACAGCCGAGGAGAAAGCAATCATATAATAGAAGAAGAGAATTTTTTTTTTGTGAAAAGACGGAAAATCGGAGAACAAAGGAATGATTAAATGCGAAGATGCTGTAAACACTTGAACCCGGGGGAAAACGTCGGGTCAAGAAGTCGAGAGATGACAAGAAAAAATGGAAAAGGTACAATCGTCAATATTAGGAACGAAGTGCTGCAAACTATTCTAGGAGGGACCAAAAGAATGTAGGATTTTAGTAGAAGTTACGAGAGCGAATCAACGAAATGGTAACGGAATGATTCCGACGACATTCTTGAGACGACATTGGACGTTGACAAGTACGGCGTCCGATATGATTGAGGTTGAAGAAAATACATTGCGGATAGTAGCGATGAGCTCTGATCAAAATCAATATCTCTTCGATACTCGGTTTGAGGACCATCCTGAAAGTCCTCCTAATTCGGGAAATTGGAATTTTATGAAATATCTCGGTGCAGTAGAAACATCGACAAAACGAATGGGAGAAGCAACGATATCGTTGCGGAAAATAAAGCTGCGGAAAAGAGTTTGGATGGGGTGGAAAACGGATGTTACGAATCTCTGATTTCGTCGGGGAATGATAGCGCGTTAGAGCAGGGAAGATTCTTCCTTGAACCCGTCTACTTTGCGCGAAGTCAAGGCAGGGAAACGTCGCTCTCACGGTAGCTCGGCAATCGTGCATCAATCAGACGAAAATGCGAGTGCGCTGGTAATAAAGGGGTACACGTGCATTATCGCGGACGAAGCGCCAGAGCGAGTGACGAAGATCGGGCAAAAGGCAAGTTGAAAGAGAGCGAAGCACAGGAGAGGAACGAAAAAAACGCGAATGCTTTTATCTTGGTAGTTCGTAGAACGAGGCGAAAGTAGATGCGACGAAGCTTTCGCAAGCTCGAACGGATGAACGACGGAGAGGACTTCGTTTCGACGACGGCGTTTGTACTTTCTCTTCTTGCAAATGCCAGACCGAGGAGAAGAGTACGAGCCTTGCGCGTTTTGTCGAGTTGAGTTTCATCGTTTGATCTGAAAAAGACTCGACGGTGATGCAAGTCGGGGGAATTTCACGTACGGCAAATGTGCCAACGTTGACAACGTCGGGCAGTGAGCTTTCGGAATGAAAATGAATATTCCGCGAACGAGGAAGATGTTACGCAAACGCGAAATAACGCGAGATTTGAACTACTGTTGCGGTGTATTTCAACATCACGATCCTTATTTCATTGTCGTCAAAAGTGGACGCGTATCAGAGTCCTGTAGTGAGTACTGTATTGGATATTTTTATTACAGCTTTTGTAGTTTCCCGAAGACGACGATAAATCGACGCAACATATTTTTCCAAACCAACCACAAATTATGTTATCAAACTAACGGACAATAGTATGACATTTTTGATATCATGGCACCGGTGTTTATCGCGATAACTTTTTTGTCTGCGAAACAAGGTCACGAGCCAATGGCCTCGTTCCAAAATCCATGGATATCGCGATAAAGACGTAACAAGAAGAAGCTTCGGTTGATCGAGGCTGGTTGACGACAGAAATATACGATTCTACCATTGGTACGAACCTCTTTCACTCGTTCTCTTCCCTCGGTCAGCTTCTTTCCAACATTGGCAAGCGAACGATCGAAGTGGAAAAACATGACGTGGCAGAGTGGCGGGCGTAAATATCGACATTGCGTCTTTCCAGTGGTAACATTTATGGACGCAATGGACGAGTTGCAGCGGGGGTTAATCGATAATTCTAAGGAGCACGCGAATGTCCGAGGTTCGGTTTCATTGGGGCACACACGGAACGCTTCGACACACAAACACCGAACCGAGCGCCGAGCATTGGGGATTGCCATCGCCGTGGCCTCGTTCGCGCGGGGTTTCCATTGCGGAAGCGACGAAGAACATTTCAACCATCGAGCGGTGAATCGATGAAGCGTGCGAATGGACGAGGCACGGAGAAAGGGAATTCCCGGCCCTCGCGTTAGTTACGAGCGAACGAACGCCAATCAAGCTGAGCTTCCAAACCCTTAACACCCAACTTCGCGGTCCTGCCGATTGATATTGCCCGGCCATTGGCACTTCCACCCCGCAAGCAAAACGAGACTTGGAGAACTACGGCTACGACGCCTCCGTTCACTCGGCTCGTAACCATATCCGCTCTCTCAAACTTGCCAATTTCAATTAATGACGAAGACACTTCGCGAGGATCTTCAACGCGAACGCCAAAGTCAAAGCGCGAGAAAATTTGTCATGCGTAAAAGAAAAATTTTGCGGTAATGATCCGAAATATTTGTTGCAGTCTGGAATTTATCTATAACGGCTAGAAACGACGAGGAATTCCATCGATTTATTTATACCCGCCCGCCAATGATTAAACAAAAGTGTTTCGTTTTTATTTTTTCGCTTTTTCCCGATAAAGATTGACGATAGAACGATCGGATTGAGTCATTGACAATCGAAATGGAACGACGGAGGTGAATCTCGCCGGGGCTCGCATTCGCCGTCATCGTCACGCGGACGTGATCGTCAACGAGGACAATGTCAATCGAATTTCTGAGAGGGTAATCGAAACGTCGATAATTCACGGTCGGAACTCCGTGACGGGTCGAGGGCGAGTCATCGGCGCCTCCACCGAGTCAAAGAGTGGAATGTCGGAATGTTCCAGTACGGAAAGGCGGGTCTCGCCCCGGCCACTGAACGTGGAAGCCCATAAACGAACGACACGGGCTGCTTTCGAACTGCTGATTAACCACCGCAAGCTCCGAGTCGTTGGTTTCGGTTATATAGTCACCGTCGTCGGAAATATACGCCAAGTCACGAACGGGCTTTCGTCTGCGATAACAAACTCGTTCGTTTATAAATCTTCACGTTCCCGATAAATTCGATTGAATCATCGATTTTCTTTTTCTACTTCCGAATTGCTCGCGAACGAGGATTTTCGATTTTTATTTTCTCACACATTAGGAACTATTTCGTTGCTCATTGAATTTTCGGTGCGGTCAACTCCTGTTCTATCAATCGTAATTTATTTTCGTCAATGTGAGATGACTGGGCATCGAAATAAATTCAATTTCATTGGTTCAACTAGAATTATGCTCACCATCATCCGATAGCACGAGTTAACGAGCTTTTATGTTCCCGCCAGCTGCATTATTCGCAAGAAACGAGCGCGCCTGTTCGCGTCTTACACCAATCCGAACTCATCATAAACCCAAAACTCGAAATATTGTTCGAACACTTTTCCGATATTCCTCCCCGAACGATTTCCATCCACAAAGTCCATCATTCGAAGCAAAACGTTCATTCCAGACGAGTATGCGAAAGGCATACGGTAACAAAGCCCCGAAACTTAAACGCAAAAAAGAAAAAAAAAAAAAAGAATAAGGATTGTTCGAATTTTCGACCAAAGTAAAATTGCATAATACGAATTTAAACTTTCGCAAGCGTCGAAGCTTGACGTTCTACGGCGTGTATAAAACTTTTAATCCCGGTATGTTCGTTGCAGATGGCGTTACGTAGGTACGAGCCGAGCGATCCGGTTATCCGTGAGCGAGACCCGTGATTATAGATGGCTTTCCACGAGTACCACGTTTGTTCCATAATGTACACACGCGCGAGAAGACGATGTACCATCGAACTCGCGTTGTACTCGCACGAGGGTTTGGTAGCGAGGTTGGGATAATCCTTTGGGAGAAGGTGAACCCGGTAGCCCGGAGTCATGCGACGAAAAGCTACAACCCCGCTCCGTATTACGTATCGTGATGAATACATCGCGGAAACACGAGTACGAAGGTGGGCGCGCATTACAGCTTCAGTTGCGACACACATTGGCTCGGTCAGTCATGATCTATGCATGCGGCCCGGAGACTCAATTTTCTCGTCGTTAAACAATTCAACGTTTAATTTTGGGCGAGAGGCAGCGCAGCAGCAACGGGGAAAACGTCGGAGAGCTTTTGCACTCGTGGGTGGTTCTCACACATTTCGACCTCGGAAAAGGAGGGCCCGAGCGCAAGCTCGCACGAGCGAGAAAACGACGAGTAGCAAACGAAAACAGCTCTCCGGGAGCTTCGGACAAAGTGCAAGCGCCGACCTCCGGGAGGTCGGGAGAGCTCGAAGCTTCGAAACGGGCCCGCACTGTTTAAGATGTAGATTGCGCCACCCCCGCTCGCTCCGGCTCTTTCTCCCGCACCACATCTCGTCGCGCGATCCCTTTCTCTTTCTCTCTCGTCCTTTTTTTCGTTTTTCAGCCAACCGTGCTTCTGTGACGCGTCGGTGCTCCCCCAAACGGTAAACACGGTTTTCCCTTTGTGCCGGGTTCGAACGATCGGCCTCGCGACCTTTTTCATTTTTCTTCCTTCGAGGTCTCCTTTCACGTGAAACGGCTCAGACATTGTTTTCCATGACCTCTCTTCGTTTCTTTTTCGGCTTTTTCGACGCGGCGTTTGATTTTCTTCCTAGCGCGGTGTAAGTTCGATGCGAAACAACGTGCGTGGGAGACTCATTGACATAGGATAAAAAATTATAAACTTTTACTCACGTTCCGTCCGAATCGAATCACGATAAAATTGATTTTGCGATAAACAAAATTCATCACAGAACGATTAAAAAAAATTCACCATCCGTAAAAATGATAACTCTCAACCCCGGTATTCTCATCGAGTTTATTGTTTCCCGTTTGGCGAGAAAAAATAAAAAATTCGACTAGCAGCACGTAGGATACAACCCGTTTCCTTTTCCGACGAATCAAGATTAGTCGACGAACCGAGCATCTCTCTCCGTGTGACTTCTATTACTCGGTTTTTCTCTTTCGTTGCCGTTGCTAACATTTCGCTCGTGGCCTCGGAAATTCAATCCCCTCGTGCTCCACGAAGAGAGGAAAATTTCTCAATAAACTTCGTCACGATGTGGAAACGTACGAAGGCGAAGCGAGAAGGATTCCAAACGGCTACGGGTGATAAATTTTGAACGAAGATCCGAACGAAATCGTTCATCCCGAGCGCGTGTGAAGCCACTGGGAACTCTGTGGATGGGAAAAAGGCCCAAAAGTCCGAATAATGGGTCTTTCGATTTAATTCGCTGATACGAGGAATTTCGTAATTTTCGATTACGTGTAATTTACAGTACAGCGGCGTGACGTTACGCGGCCTCGACGTCCGACGAAATACGTATCTACGTTTCGAGGTCTCGAAGGAAATTGCGGAGATAAACGCGGGGCATCAAGGATTGAAACGGGAAACCCGTGCAGGCCATACTCGGGCAATGACTCATATAGCGGGAGCGGAACACGGGCCGTCATTAAATTCACATATCGCGTGGGAATTGGTTGGCTTTGAATCTCGGTCGAACATCTTCATGCGGGCCCGCGTGGTCATTTCCTTCTCATTAAACCCGCCCTCGGAGATCCTTAGTTGGCTCTTGCACATAAATATATACCACGAACTTATCGTCGTGTATACACATGTATACAGGTTTCGCGGGTTATCTCATGCGGGAACGAGGTTTCGCGGACACGTACGACTTGGTAAAAAAATAATTTCTAACCTGCCGCCGACGCACAAACGCAGCCGCGATGTCGGTAATTAGCGGGGAATTGAATGACGCGCTCACCGAGGGGGGGTCAACGGATGGACGGTGTTGTTCACATGTCATTGTCACGGTCAGGAAACCAGCTCATGAACCCATTACCACGGTTCTTGCTGTGTAAGCGACAAAAGAAAAGACGGACTTGCATTTAATTAAAAAAAAAAGATTAAACTTGTTCTTATGGTTAATTTGTGGATTTGCCGTTGATGAGAATGAGACTGCGGCTCGTTGTTCAAGAACTTTTGTTGTAAAATAGATTAAATAAAAGAAAACATTAAATCCAACGAGATGCACGGATAACGAAAGACGTGTAATCTTTGACCTCATAGATTCTGATGGATTCTGCAAATTTGCGATAAAATCGTTGAAAAGAATGAGTGGAAACTCGAACGTCGTCGGTTCGTCATTGATGAATTTCCACGGGGGTGCATGAGGAAGGTTCGAGGGGGTTGAAAGATATCGAAGACTCAGCGCGGTACGAAAAATGAGGTCTCGGACTGGCGAAGACCCGAGCCAGAAACGAGGGTCTTCAAGCGTAACGCAAAAGTTATTAAAAGTTGAGTGGATCGTAGACGTCGTTACACGTCGACGTCTTCGATGGCGTCGGGCATAAAGCTTCGCTCGGTCTTGGTTTCCTCTCGCGAGTCCTTCGTCACTCCACCCCTCCGGCCTTGCCTCCGGGTCGTCGATCCATTCGCCCTGGGAGCCGGTGGTAAAACCGGCTAATCGGGAAAATATTACGGTAACACAGGACGCTTTATGACGCGCGCGTAACCGTGGCTATTGTTATTACGTAGACGGTGGGAAGCGCACAGACGCGGGATGAAAACCGTGAAACGAAGTCCCGGGGAGAGGGGAAGAGAGTGGGATCGGAGACACCGATATCGAAAGCCGCGGAGTGGATTACCCGCGGCGTTCGCTAACTTTGATTTACTCGATTTACGTTCCGGCCATTTAAAAATGTTTATGGTGCTACGTGTCCCGTGAACGAGCAATATTGTAGCGTTGTAACACGGATCGAAGCCACTCACGATCCGGAAGGAAAACGAAAACCCGCGCTAATGCGTGGTTTTTTTTTTTTTTTTTTTTTTGGTTCTCGTGGGAAAAATGAGAATAAAAAAATAACGGAGTCAGCGACGCGGAAAAATGCAATTTTTTGTACACGACGTTCATTTTACGCCATCGCGAGTTGACTGTTCGGCGAAACACGGAAAATCCGATATGCAAGAATCAACCGTGTTTTTTCTTTTGGATTTCGTTTTTTAGGGGTTTGCATGTTTTGTCTCGCTCCGGAGTGGAAAATGTTTTTATTACTGATTTTTCCATAACTTCGACTCGTATTTACATCGCATCATTGGCGGAAGCTCATTTCGCGAGGTTCGAACTTCGTTGGACCATGTCTGAGTTAGTGATGTGCTGGAAAAAAAAAATACAATCTCTGATAGTCCGTGTGTGTGTGTGGCGGCTGGAGATTGCGCGGAGTTATGGAGAGAAAAAAGTCAAGACTAGAAAAAACTTAAACACCCGCAACTTTGCACGTTTGTGCGGCGAAACGGCTGTTTGCGTTAGCGCTAAAGAGCTTCTCGTAATATTTTCCACGTCGGATTAAACACGCGCGAGGAGAGCTTAAGGTTCACCGGGTTTTCGCTTTCTTTCTCCGGTGTTTCTGTTACGCTTTCGCCGCAAAGAAGAATAGTTTAGTGCCTCGCTTTATATGATTCTACAAATATTGCCGAGAGAGAACATCGAGACATAGACTTTATTTGTATTTTTTTTATGTTTTTAAATATTTTTAACGAATCGAAGCGAACGAATCCTCAAAAGTTCACGGCTTTGCAATCTTTTGAAACTTACAAAATTATATCTTCGATCTTTAAATGATTGTTATAGAATAGCAGGACAGCGAAATTCAAGAAGTTGAATTTGCAGATTATTAAACGATGCAAGACCCGAAATTTAGTTTATAGAACGATAAATTCACCGACAGTACGAATAATCGAAAATTAAACGCATCGAACGATTATTTTTCCGAAAATTACAATTTTGACGATTATAGTTACAAAAAGTTCAAACCATCGAAATGAAAAGTTTTGACGGAAACTATCCGAATCGGCAAAGGTCCGACGGTCAATGTCCCGAACGGTCAGAACACTGGAAACGTGAACGACCGCGTGTAGATGGCAGCACTATTATCTCATTCCAGGAGCAGTGGCTTTGCGCCGTGGGAGACTACACGAGGCGACCGAAAAAAGTTCACGGATTTTCGTCTTTCACTTCCAACGCTGCTCAAACGACGCCATGTGCAGTGAAAGTTCACACAAATAATATTGTGAGGTATTCAATTCACCACAATATCAATGGTAGAGATCGATATCAATTGCAATGACTTACCATAAGAAAAATATTGATCCCGGAAGAAATTACTGTAATAATATGATAGTTAAGATTCGTTAAAGATATATATTGAGTGAAATTATTCAATTCAATTGACTTTCACGCAATATCGGCTTAGTATAATTTATTCAATGCTTCCAAAATTATTTTCAAAATTATTGTCAACGCGTGTCGACCAAAACCTGAATATCAGAAGTTCGTTAGCCCGACGATTGAAGAACAAATAAAAAGAGAAAAAAAAAGAATCCTCAAAAACTTAACGCAGTAGCAAACTCGAAGCCCGAACTGCAACGAATTTTACTTTTATTTCCCGACAGTTTCCCATTTGTAACTCAATCGTAAAACGTACTGATCGGATCTCGGTGCAGTAAGATTCAAAGAAGACGTAGAGTTTGCTTCTTCGCAAATCAGGCGCAAAACCCTCGACAAGCTGTCTCATTCTTTCTCTCTCTCTCTCTCCATCGTGAAAAATTTCCGTCACGGTTCTCCGTCGGTCCGATGAAAGTCCAGACTGCATAAATGCCGAGCGACGAGGAGACTACTAGCAATTTCTCCCTCTCTCTCGCTCCCGCGAAAAAGTTTGTTCTTCGTGGCGTGAGCGCGAGCAAAAGCAAGGAGACGCGAGAGAAGCGGGCTCCTCGGAATTATCGAGGCCTCGGAACCTCCGTTAACGATCGAGCCGAGAGGCAATGAGAGCAACACGAAATAACAGAAGCTGCGGGGAATCGGCAAATCGAATGAGAGCAAAGGAGAAGAACGACGACGACGACGACGACGAAGACGAAAACTCGTGGAGCGTGTTACGAAGTAAAGCAAGACGATGGTACAGAACCTTGGGACAGGTTCAGAACAGAAACGGAAGATGAGTGCCAACGATGGGGATTGGAACATAATAATAATAATAAAGCGAATTTAACACAAACAAACAAAAAAAAAATGTTTAAAAAACAGCGAAGGCGAGCAAGAAAACTCGAATATTCATGGTCGTCATGGGTAGGGTAAATGGTTGGGACGGTGTGAGTCCGGTTGGGCATTCCTGATACGAGAAGCATGGGAAGCTGTGCCGGTGGGGATACGAGCCACGCTTATGCCCGAGAAGAGGGGGGAAATGAGAAGACACTACGACGAGGAGAAAAGACGTGGGAGAAAAGAGGACGGAGAAAGATCGAGTTCTCCGTGACTCGGGATGGTAGCGCGGTGTCCCGGAGAGCGAGGAGTGTTTGAAGACTCGTTTGAGCTTCCCAATCTCTGAACACACGGTGGGAACTAACCGAATGTATGAGCACGGTAGCGGTATGATGAATGGACGTGAAAGAGGCTAGCGAATAGATCTGGACGTACAAGCTGAACTCGGAGCCAAACATGATAACCACCCGGTATATGCGGAACGGTTATTTACCGAGACGTTAATTTATTACTCGTCCTAAAAATTTTCTGATGCAATTTTATAGGAATATATGCGTCGGAATAATTTGCCGGTACTCATCGATTATCGGAAAAAAGTAAGATAACCAGCTAGTTTTTTTTTGTATAAGAGAGGATTGAAAATGGAACGTGAAAGTTACTAACGAATGAATCTGGACGGAGTAGCTGTACTCGGAGCCAAACATGATAACCACCCGGTATATGCGAGACGGTTATTTACCGAGACATTAATTTATTACTCGTCCTAAAATCTTTCCGAAGCAATTTTGTCGTAATATATGCGTCGGAATAATTTACCGGTACTCATCGACTATCGGAACAAAGTAAAGATAACCAGCTAGTTTGTTCAATTTTTTTGTTCGTTCCATTAAGAGAAAACGTTCGGACGATGCGTTGGAATATTGAATTAGGATGAAAATTTTCCATCACTGCTTTCACAAGGATTATCGACATTGTGAATCGATACGAAGAGTCGTAATCATAAAAATGTACGCCCAATTCCACTAATGGTTCGAGTAATAGGATAATAATAATAATTACCACTCAATACGTCTAATGCGAACAATTTCCGGCTCGATGTTCAATCCGCGAGTACGTTTCATGGCGTATGGACGTGAAGCTTTGCATCGGTGAGTATTTATACACACTACCGGCAGCTATTTCCGATGGTCGAACGTCAACGGGCGCATCAAAGGGACTCGCGGATACCATGGAGCGTTTGTGCATGCTGATAGTGTCGCGTCCCTCGGAACGACCCTTTTCCCCGCCCCCTTCGCACACGAACGCTCAGCGGAGCTGACATCAAAAAGGCATTAAAAATTCATGACGGAGAGAGAATGACGGTACCGAAGAATTTAACGAACCAATGAAGTTTAAGGTCTTCTAAAGTAGAACCGTACATCGGATTTCAACGATTACCGTAGAATGAGCTTCTAACCGTTACGATTTACGAGGTCGCTTCGCGACCGAGACAACGCGCGAGTTTGAAAACTGGTATCGAAATCTATAGACGGTCGGTAATCCAAAGTCCTCAAGATCTCTGACAACCTCGATCAGCTGACGAGGGGACTCGCTTGGTATGCATATCTTACTTAGAAGCGAATGGCGACAAGACCATTCCCCGTCAACAGAACCATCAACGACGACACCAGCGGAGCTGCTTCGTAATTGCGACAGTCATCGTGAATTCGGTGTTCGCGTGAAGTAGCCAGCTCGTAAATTTGATACTCGAGGACCTTTTGTCTCCGATACTCAATCCCAAGGACATGCTCGTCCAAATTCTGTTCTCCTGGGGAACGAGAGTGGCACTATGACGATTGCACCTGAAATTCAGATCTTCGGGCCAAGGAGGACCGAGACCATCAACGACGATACAGATTCCCCACTCGACCATCCGCTTCTCGGGTTCTCCAGGAGCATTCCGAAGAGTACTCGTCATCATCGTTCAAGACCGCGTTGTCGGGATATTTGTTTCACGGCCGTCGAGACTTGTGATGAAGGGTTTGTCGGGTTTGCAGCACGCTTAGTACATATTGTCGTTGATTTGCTCCTCATTGCGTGTACACTGATCGAGCGAACAATGTAAACCAGTTTGACGTTGAGACCATTGCGAATGGACGAGTTGTCGGTATTCAAGGGACATGCGCGCATCAATCGCCGCGTGGATTATAGATGTGCGAAGGAGATAAGTGTGGAGAGCTCGGTAATTTTGTAACGAGTGGATATTAGTGCGAGGATGGTTATAGTCAGTTTTCTCGAACGATTTCGAAGCAACATCGCCGGATGTTTCGTTCGTGGAGAACCAAACTGATTTACGGGTAATAATCGTAGTCGGCGACATTGACTTTAACTATACTCGTCTAATTGTTTTCTCTCTGTCAAACTCGGTTGACGTTTATTCATTCTCGCGATTACTGCTTTTGAATTAATGACGATACGTGGAACTCGGATAT
Source organism: Sussaba pulchella (assembly GCA_963971145.1). Classification (NCBI taxonomy): domain Eukaryota; kingdom Metazoa; phylum Arthropoda; class Insecta; order Hymenoptera; family Ichneumonidae; genus Sussaba; species Sussaba pulchella. The sequence continues at coordinate 3,247,690 of OZ020173.1, forward strand.
TGAATTCCTATTTAATATATTATACATTTATATATAATAACAACACATACATACTAATAATATATTATGTATATTATATAATAATATATATGTAGTGAAATAATAATAATAATATATATAAAATATTCTCTCTCTCTCGTTCTATATATATCTGTATAGAAAGAGAGAGAGACTATTTTATCTATTATCAGAGATAATATATTATTATTATTCAAGAGAGAGAGAGAGAGAGAGAGAGAGAGAGAGACGGGGAGAGAGAGAGAGGGAGAGAGAGAGAGAATAGTTCATATATTATTATTATTATTATTTTATTTTTATCTTTTTTTCATTCCTATTGTGTTTTTCTAGGATGCTCACCTAACGTCGAAAGTTAAATGTCCTAACTTTGTAAGATTCCAAATAAAAATTTTACAATTGCCCGCAGAGATATCGGCAAGCGCGTGAATTTTGATTCCAACTGGTTCCCGTCTAATCGACTGACGATTAATTAAAGCTCGATTCATCTCGACGTTGATTACACGATTAAATGAGCAATTATGTACATGCGTACATGTATATTTATGGATTTTCGAGCGGAAGCAGGGGCGGAACGAAGACGACCGTCGTTTTTCCCACGTTCTCTTCCGCTATATCTCGCCACAATCGTTCCCCGGCCCTTAAACCTTCCCCCCCGCCCTTCCCCCACCGGTCTCGTCATAGTCCGTTGCTAATCGTACAAATCTTAGGAACCGGCGCGTAACATCGCGTCTAGACCCTTGGAGCTATCAAGCTACGTAATTCTCAGGCAATGATTGAGCTCGACGCAGTACCGGACTCTATAACAAATCGCGAGCGACGGAAAGATCTGGCGTTCATTCTCGTCGCCGCAAAAATCTTCTTCACCGAGTCGTAACGAATGAAATCTTGTCTCAGATTATCCGAGCTCGAACGAACGAACGCTCGCGAGTATTTGATCGTTCGATTACATTTTCGATGATTCCTCGGAGCCGATGAGGCCGACAAGGATCATCGGACAGCACCACAAAATCGCCGATAAAAAGTCTTCGATCGGCGGAGCAACGACCGGGTTTCCGGATCGGCATGGAATCAACCTCGACGAATCGTTGGCTCTACGGTCGTCTCCTGGACTGACCGTAGTAAACGAAGCTCGGTTGCTCGTTTGCTTTCCGGGCGTCTCTAGAAGTCAAACACGTCGATCGAATTGAAAGGATTGTTTCTGTATTTTATTTTTTCAAAATCCGAGTTCAATAGTATCGGTTGAGGTCGGACTTTTGAAAACCGTCCTCCGATCGATCACCCTGCGAGAACTCCGGGATTGACTCTACGCTGTCGCATTCGTTCGTCAACCAATCGAAGCAAGAAAAATATAACAACGTTGAAACGTTGACGGAAAGCCGATCGGTAAATCCATTTGCTTCACGAACGGTGAGTATTCGCAACCTTTTAGCGTCCCCCACATCGCTGCTCTTTCCGACGAGCGACGTACAGTGGCTACAATCTGAACTATACCAGTCATGCTACACGACGCTGATGAAACCTCTCAGCCCAACCGGTTTTCATTATTATTAGCAAGCGCGCTTATACACTGTCGTCTCGATGGGTCGATAAGCCTGATCCGTCTATTTTTAATAGAAAACAAGAAAAGAAGAAGAAAAAAACACACGCACGCATCCTATTCCGAAGTCTCTCGTGCAGGAAATTTCATTCATCCAACCCCTCCTTAAGGAGTTTCGTCCCGAGACCGCGAGCACTCGTGAATTTGTAATTCTTTTCGCACAACCGAGTTATCAACGCGGTCGGATTAACCAACCGTTGTTTCATCGACCATCTTAAGATGAAGATTAAGAATCATTGTCCCGTCCCACGGTCGACGATCCGTCTTACCGTGCAACACACACTCGCGTCCCATGCGAACCATAAGGAAATCTCGCGGTCGCGACCGGTTTTCGATCTGGGAACTTTCGCCCGTCGTCGCAACGGGTGGCGTTTCCCGATCGCGGGGCTTTTCAAGTTTCCACTCGAATGAAACCGAAGCCGATCCGCCACCGCGACTCCTCGTTTTCTCATCGTTTACTCACACCCTTCTCGCGCCCATCGCGTTCTCCCTTCTTCCGGTCGTAGACACCGGGATCTCGATTCCACGTCAACACACGGCTCTCTCCGCCCCCGCGCTCATCCCATATCCACGTTATTCCCTCGACCTGTCCACCTGTCCGCCAGTGAACCTTCATAAAAGCATTCATTCATCCCGCGAGTATTAAACCGACGAGTTAATACGCTATTACACGCGCAGACTCCAACGACTCTTCACCATCGTTTTTTTTTTCCTCTGTTTATTTTCTTTTTTTTTCCTTTTCAAGGCTGTATAACCAACCAACTAGCCACGCGTTCGTCTTTATCGCATCCATTTGTTCGCTCATTCGCTCCTCATCCCCGCCGGGTTACGCCGCAATCTCCGTCTTCTTCGAGAGCCTCCGCGTAACCCTCGCAACCATCGGCGGGAGCGTCGTCTTTTTGTGTTTATTCGCTCACGACTGTGTACATCCTCCCGCGAGCCTCGGTACCGAATGAGGTTTTCATTCAACATCCTGCACGGGAGCCGACGCACGGCGAATGAAAGGATAGCGCCAAACAATATTCCACCGACCCGTCCAGTCAACGTGCTTAATGCTCCGCGGGCCTCACGTAAAATGTTGGTTTCCTTGAAAGAAATCCGCGCGTCCAATGGACGAAGCTTTTTGCGAGTGGGAATTGACGATTGCGGGAGGGACGGGGAAAGATCCGGTCGGGAGATGAGCGGTTCGCGTATCGTACTGGATGTACACGCGTGGATTGTACGGTGAGAACTCGCGGGAGCGTAAGATATGGCCCAAAGCCTCTTGAGATAGTTGAGATAGTCGAGAAAAACAACGGATGGTGAGGGAATTATTGCGCCTCGGTGAGCCCGCATGATCGGAAGAGCAAATTTGTAAACCAGTTTCGGTAGATTATTTACTTTTCAAAACGCGTTCACGTTTGTTCGAGGTTAAATTCATACGCTCGAGCTTGTAATCTATAATCACGGAGATAACCATTTAACGAGTGAGAAATGTGTTATCACCGTGGCGGATATTCATACCGCGACTAATGTATCGAAAGCGGTCCCATTGACATTAATATCTTGTTATGAAGATGTAATATCATGAATTTTCGTACCTGCGTATGTTAATTCGTCGATTCGTTGGATCTGCAACTTTATCGGTGTAATCGTTAATGGCAGCGAGAAAATACGCAGCCGCGTTTGGTTCAACGAACAGTTCTGCTATTCAGCCGTGTATTGAAACTTAACTTATAAATAAATAATGTAAGTGCAGAAGGCCTTACGGCGGTGATTACCCGATTACGCGAACCGAATGTGAGCCGCTGTTTCTCGTTAAAAAAAGTACTCCTCATTGTTTATGGTAAACTATTTGACATCCGTGTTACCGAGTGTCGATAAATCTCTCGTTTTTCAGAATTGTCGAGTCGGCACCCAAAATTTAATATCGTTCCAGATAGCGGATTGACGTTTTGTCGTGGAACAAGTGTGTTCCCATATTTACACAAGTGAATCTTTTTTCTTTTTTTTTTTGTTCTATTTTTATACACGGGTTAGTGCAACCGGTTTCCCATCAGCACCGGACGATCTTATTCTCGCTTCCCCAACTCATGGCGATGCGCTACTTGCTCTTCGTTGTTATATATCGGGGTTTTGCTATTGCTTTTTTTGTTTAATTCAATTTTTTTGTACCCCTCGTATTCTTTTTCACATGGTTCGCGTATATATGGTCTTGGTCGCGCGGCAAGGGCGGGGCTGGGCGTCCGGTGTCTCTCTCGGGACCGGCTGATGACACGAAAGGTCTCGGGAACAATGTTCCAGTGACCATTTCAGACCACAGAGACCATAAAACCATAGGAAAAAAGCAGACTCGAATCAAAACATGCGACACGCCTGGCATTTCGTAAAAACTTCTTGGTGCGCAAACGAGATGTTGTACTTGGCTAATATATGCGTTGGGTTTAATTCCGTTGTCGCTAATTTATTATAGATCCTCTGTGCACGTAAAAAAGCGGAATTGGAAGATTTCACTTGGAAAGACGGATGTGAATAATTAATTATTAATGAATTATCGTATCAAGGAAAAAATGTGAATGCTCGAAAGTTTGCGTAATCAAATTTGATGATTTTTCGAGTGGGTTTCGGTCGTGTGTTCTCTTGATCAATAGAAGCAGGTGATGAATCGTTTCTTTACATAATCGACCCCCACCTGACGGGTTTTTGGTACAACTCGAATATCGGTGTTGTACGTTTAAGCGCCGTTCGGCCACGCTCGAGTCAGAATCTTTGCGAGCGGCAGCTGATAAGAATGTCAACGTTAAAAATCTCAATCGTGTTGTGCGCAGCGGTGTTTCTCGTTTCGGTGAGTATGTCCCATACGTTAGTAATTATCGACACGTCGATGAATCATAAAAACAAATAATAAAGATTAATAATGATAATTTGAAAAAATACTTATTACATTAAAATAATTTTTTTTCAATTTTTTTTAGTGCGATTGAGGTTCTTAATTTAAAGTTGGAAATATTTTATTTAGTTTAGAGATCGATAGGCAGGATTTTTGGTTATCGTAATCCCATTGAAATTATTTTAGGGGGAGAATAAAAATATCGACTCGGACCTCGAAAGTGTGACTGGCGAAACGTGGGTCGAAATTGCAGCTAGAGACTCATCGCTGCAATCCAGAGCGAGTGCAGCAAGGGACAGCATTCTTGAAGATATTTCGAGTGACAAGGCCGCGGTAATGCGTTTTCATCCATCCTTGTTCCATGAACAAACTGGTTTACGTGAAACTTCGCTAGAGACGATTGAACGATATCGAACGAAAGAACTTATTTCATTTGTTTTACATATATTTTTTTTCAGATCACACGTAATACACAAACGTTATAATAATCATTATTACTGTCATAAATATTTCGCTGTATTTTTCGTTCGAAATTATCTATGAAATTTACAACTTTTCGCTTAATTTACAAGTGTGTTTTATCAGTGAACATTTTTGGGGAATTAGGGTTCGAATGGGCTGTAAAATTTTATAAATTGTATTTATCGAAAGTTTTCGCAAACAGATTATCAAACCTTACTATGAGGTCGAAAAGCTAAGTAATAAAATAAAAGCTCAATTGATCGACGATGGAATGATAAAGATCGATGCCGAAGAAGCCGCCTATAAATGTCATTCGCCTGAAACTGACCAAGTTGGTGCAGGACTGCAAAATATTTCATACACGGAGTCATGCGTTAAAGAAATCCCCGTGGGCCATCTTTTGTTGCCTAGCCACATGGATCACAACCGTACGTTGGCTCCCCTAGCCGAATGGGACGATGTCCAGGAACAAATAAAAGCCTGTCGTGACGACAATTGCGTTGATACGGTAATAATTCAATTCCCATCATCAATGACTTTGAGCTGCATCCAGAGTCCGAACGTTATTTCGACTCCTTCCGACATAATAATTTTTCGATCATTTTAAATTTTGCGTATCGGACAAGAGAGCTAATTGAATTACATTTTTTTATGACAGCTCGAGAAGAAAGCACGTGAGATTCTTTATAGTATTCCTACGTGGCCAGAGTTCGTTTCGAAGATAATTGACGTCTTTCCGAACAACTATGAAGAGTCCGTAGCTGAGTGCGCGAGGAAATACAGATTTTATTCAATCCGTGACCGAATGCTGGTCGAAACGGAAAAACGTCGAGGGTGCTACGAAAAATTGATCAAGGACCACATCACGCGGTGGGGAGAATATTTCTCCGCGATCGGAGATGTCCTGACAAGAGGAAGTTGTTGGTTAGGCTTGAAAGACTGTTCGACGTCCAACTCAGCAAACTCGATAAAAGATGCGAGTTGGTAAAATGCTGTAAATTATCGTTCCATTAAATATTTATGTTACAAGATTCATTCGTCAAGTACTGGCCACTTTGAAAACATATTTACATTGAAATTAACAAAACATTCTATTTTTATTTTTATCATATCGAGTACATGAAAATCTAGCAAATGTAATAATAAAAATTGCACAAGTTTGTCGAATTTCGTGCTTTGAATTTTTCCAGTTCTTTTCACAACTTTAAATGTTAAGGTCTTACTGAATGATTATTACAGAATAATTTACTAGTTATAAATATTAACAAGATTTAGGATCAACAGATTGATTATGCTGAGTGTCAAATGAATCGACTGAGTAATTGTCGAGAAATTAATAAAAGCAATGAGCAGTATCGCCTAAAACAGTTGAAACAGTTGTACAGTCACTGACAAACCGTCAGTCAACCACACGCCGATATCGTCAAATTCGACTTCAATAATAACCAAGCTATCAAATGACCATTCTCAACTGTCAATCTATTATAATTCAGTCGTTTGTAGACCTAAACAAGTACGACACGAGACCGTCTGGTAAATCCACGATTTACCCATTTCGGACTAATCATTCGCCCAACGGTCCGTCCAGTAAGACCTTAAAGCGTAGAATCGTTCAAGTTCTTCCAACCTCTTCCACTTAGCCCCGGTCTCCACATCTATCAGTCTCAACGATCGAATCTCGTCCCTCGCGTATCATCACCGGCCTCTCTTCCGGTCCCGGTTCTCCCCACAGGTGACTAATTAATACCATCGACCATCGGTATTTCACTTTGACAGGACGGTGTAAGAAGAGCATAACAGGGTTAGAAGGTGGAGAGCCTGTGGCGTTGGTTTGCGGCGACGTCGTTTGACTCTTCGCCTCTCACTCGCGGTTGATCCTCGTGTACCGTTGTACGAACCACTGGATCTCGCCGTCTTCGTCGACGGCAAGACCCGGTGTCGAGGGAACCACACTGCTGTGGTCCGCATCGTCTCACCTCCCACGGGAAACCCTCTGCCTCTTTCGTGCGTCCCTCGTGTCCGGTTACCCCCTCGTCCCTGAGAAAGAGAATCGCGAAACTCGTTTGTCGTAAGCAAACACCCAAGGATCCGCTCCCACCACGCGATCACCGACGTTATCCACACACATATATGCATGCTGTGCAACTATATGCGATACGCAAGTGACTCCAGCCGCTTAAATACATATATAAAACGTCAACGATGCGAGTATCGACGTACCGAGTTCTTCGATACCGTGCGAAATGAGAGGTATATCGATCGTTGTGAGAATATAATCCAAACCGATCCCGATCGCCTTCCCATTCACCGAGCCGACGAAATCGACGAGTTGCAGTTACACAATCCTCGTGGCGGTTTGTAAACGCCACGGGAGTAGCCGGACAACGATACTTCGACAAAGTTGTAGCTGTCCTTATCGAGCCTCCGGACGATTCGTCGCATTTGTTGCAGCCCCACTGCTCTTCTGCGCTCTACTCTGTCCTGTAGTACCATGACGCTGACCGCAGAGGGTGTGACGGGTCGCGTCTCGAATTCCGTGGGAATCTCCGATGGCTCTAGATTTTTTTTTGCTCTCGTTTCCGCGGTTATTTTTACGAATTCATTCATATGTTTTGCCGATACGCTCTCGCGGCCAGGTGCGATGTTTCGAGGCGAGATTGTACGCGGATAAAATACCCGTGAAACAGGTACCTGCTGTTCAACTGCATATATAGACAAGATACGCGTACGTCGCGGACATGTTTCGACGATTACCCGTGAGAGTCACAACCGCGTCTTCGATCACGCGCCAATTACAATGCCGTGACGACGATGACGATGACGATCGTGACGACGATGAGATGATCCTCGTGGTGTCAAGGTCGCGCGTCCGTCATTCCTCCGTATCCTTGGACAGTGACTGCAACTCCCCATGAGCAGCCCGTGTACAACTCGAATTGCCCGAGCGGTCTTTCGCACTTTTCTTTCGAGCGTAGAACGATCGTTCGCAATTACTTTTTTTTATTTATTTTTTTTTTTTTTTCATTCGAGAACTTCTTCGGATGTATTTTACCGAGAAATAACGCAACACGTTCGACAACTTTCCAGCAAAATTATCTCGAACGAGTCTCTCACACGCACTGCCGTCAATCTGCGGTTATTCGATTACACGGATAGTCCTGACGCGTTGCGATGCGTGTATCGATGATGATCTATGCGATGTTTGCGGTTTGGGACATTCAACGGAAAACATTAATTTTGCGATTGTTTCATCGTCGAGAACTTGCGTTAGCGGGCGCAACATTGTACGAAACCGGAATACGACGAACAAAGGAAGCAAAGGGAACGTGGATGGGGACAAGATGGGAAAGAGTTTGGGGTAAAAAAAAGTTTTTCACCGGATCAACCGTAGTTTATACCGCGAGTAGAATAGATAGCTCGACGTAAGCACGAAAGAATCTTTGCTCAGTCTCGGCGTTGCGCCGCCAAGCTTTTCACGGTCCGCGATCAAGTTTCTATTCGTAAATAATACGTCCCCGGGTCTGTTCCTCCGGTTCACGTCCATATATCCTCCCGCCGTTGGTACTTTCAAGGCGTTCCAACTTCGTCCCACAGCCCAGCGAGCAAAGACAAAGTTGGCTCCTCAACGTGCTCAGACTAACTCGTGCTTTTCCGTGTTTCCGTCTCTTGTACGTTCGTCTTTCGACTCACTCGGCTTCAACCTACCGTTACAATGCTTCGATAAAGTTTTTTTTTCAACGTCGCTGTCCCATGATGTACGAATATCGATGTCGTATGAAAAAAAAAAAAACGATTCGAAGCAAATGCTGGGAAGAAGGAATCTAAAAATGACTGAAGAAATTTTTCTTGAATCGGTCGAAAGTTTTCGTGGACTGAGTACTCAAAGTCCGACGTGGAGTACCGAAAGAACGAAGAAAATAGCTGGACAACTTCTGACAATTCGGCGAACGGAAACATTGAAATCTTTGAAGAAAAAAAAACATTCAAGTCTCATCGAATGATAATCTTTCGATATTTATCGATAGAATTAAATTTGCAAATCAAAATTTTTATTATTTCCTTTGGACCCAGCCAGTATTATTCTCATGTGATATTAGCGCGGTTATGATTGCACACGGCGTACACGTATGTTTGCGGTTCTCGCGAGCTATGCAAGCTCATATGCACGAGCGAACAGACTGTAATAACGTTCGCTCCGAATTTCGCAATTAAGATCCGTTATCGGTAACGCGTTGTGGCTCTCCTTCGCGCGGTAATGCTCCAGATGTCGCGATGAATAACGTCGGATACGCGAAGAGAAAGACGCGGGAAGATAACCCAAGTCTGTATCAGCGTTAACATATCGCGTGGACACGCGATACGCGGAGCTACCGGGAGTCGTACGTCTCAACTCGCCGGATGGGCATCGTGCGTACCGGAATCACATAACAGATGTGCTTATAGCTATGTGGTTGCTGACGGGAGTCGTCGCGAAAAAGCGCAGACACCGGCGAGTACGAAGAAAACCGATAGCAATTAAATTTGTGCGTCCACAGCACTTGGGTCGGTGCGATAACCATTCGTAGATATTCGTATCAAACCCCAACGGTCGTGCTTCGATAAAATTTCATAACGGTCACAGGACAGATCCTTTCCCGAGCGCGAAAAATGTTGAAATGTAAAATACGGTACGGTATTCCGTGAGACTCTAAGAATTAAGCGGGGGATTTTTTAGCAAAAATTGTAATTCCAGTATGGTTCAGAAAATTTGAAACTAAACGAAGACAAAGTGATTTTTTTCACAAATATATTAATACATTTTTCAAATGCGAATATTTTTCAAAAATAGTTTAACCATGTATTGTCGAGATACTATATTATACTTTGAAATAAAAAATTGTCACAATATTGCGTGCTTAAGAAAAGTATATTTTAAGTATCATAATAAAAATTTAAGTCGACCAAATTACGAATAAAAGACGAATTATTATAATTATTTTTGCCTCGCTTCAGAAAAATAACGAAAACTGAAACGCAGCAGTGTCGTGGGGTCGTCAAGACCCCGAGTGACTGATGATAGTTAATAGTGATACATTATGCACATACGAGTTTTCCAAGTCGCCTCCGTCCCCGTATCGTCTTCAACGATCGAAGAGATAATTAACACACCCGCTTTTAGTTGGGCCAACGTCGTCTACGGGGTTCGATACGGCTCAACCTACAGGTTGCTCCCGCATCTAAGCGAGCGTTAAGCTTTTGGATTCGATTCCCACGGGGTCCGCGTGAGCGTATATCCTCGCGCAAGCCCGAGCACGAGACTCCGTCGAAAATAAAGCACGGCGAACGACAAGTGCCGAGAGGGGAACAATGAGCCGGCGCTTGCCTCGCACGAATAGACGACTAGCTCTATACGTCTATTATGCGAAACAGGGTGTGGGGAATCTTCGTCACGGCACGCTACACGACCACGCGATCGAAAAAGAACGGAGAAAAAAGAATTAATAATAAGAATAACGAGAAGTCTCAACGCCTTATTCGTGCCGCTTGTAATTATTATTATATATTTTACCGTTCCGCACGAACTCACGGTTTTATATGTATCGCTGTAGAATATCTTTGTGCAGACCCGAGAATTGCTCATTGTTACACGTCGTCGTGCCAAAGAAAATCCGGCTCGGTGCGATACGTGTACGAAATATGGAGCGCAGAGACGGGAATATTTCTTTTACGCCGCGATATTATGGTTTTTAATGGATTTTGTCACTCGCGGCTTTCCGGATACTCGAGGAATTTGTTTTTTTTTCGGGATGATACGAAAAAAATGACATCGTTCGCAGTTGGGGGTGGTAAATGAATATTTGCACTGACCGCCCTACGTCGACGGATGTGAAATTACGGTCGTTGAATTAACGCGTGCATCGTCGGTGCGAGATACGTTTTTGTTTCGGAAAATCGTACTTTTGCGTCTCCTGAAAATTCCCACAGGCACGGGCGACGACCGTTTCCCACAGCGCTCGCGACTCAACCAACGAATTAACATTATTCCTTGATACATAATACTGATACGTGAGATTTTACCGTGAAAAAAAAAAATTAGAAAAAAAAAATTCTTAATTAATTAAATTTTTCTTTGAACCGTTTGCCGCACGATTCTCGTACGAGCTCATTGACCAACGCGAATTATGATAGAACGATATGTGAAAGAGTAGCTTTTAATCATGATTAAATGGAAAAAACCATTCTTACGATTTTTTTTACCATTTATATTAAATTTTTTGAATCTTAATTGAGCAGCTCGATGCTATCCGATTTAACGGCGAAACAAGATTGATCCAAGTTAGATCGATCGATCGTTCGAATTTTTCGAAACCCTTTCGAAGGAAATTTTCTCTTCGGTTTTCCATCGTACCTTTCGCCCGTAAAACTCGCGCATCGACGTCCAATCTCGATTCTTTACTCTCAATAGCAACTTGATCCGAGATTCTTTTGGAGCGAGATCCTCGTGTTCGCTTATTATATCCGAGCCATCCCCGTTTCCGCTATCGAGCTTGCTTCTCTCGTTGCTCGTCTCGTCGTTTTCATGTAGCTCCCGTCGTCCGCGCTTATATCGAGTATCCCTTGATCGAAACCAGAAAAAACCCGGAGAGTCGATAGCCGATCGCGACTTCTCGCTGTACGGCGCGCAGTCGCTTCGCTTCGCTCGCTCGCTACTCGTCCTGCGGGTTTCCGACTGCCGCTGCAGCGAATCCCGACAATGCCAAAGCTCACCGTGCGAGAGAGGTCGTGCGCTTTTTATTCACACGTCGAGAAACAACTGAACTTTTTTTTTTCCTTTTCTGATCTGTCCAATCAACCAACGATTCGATTTTACGGCGAATCAAATTCTTTCGATCGACATTACAAGCTTCTGAATATTAATTATTCATAATTATTGATTCATTTTTATTTAATTGAATTTTATTTCAATAATGAGATAATTTACTTTAATTTTATTATTCATTCTTTCCGTCTGCATAATAATTTTTTTTTATTCTATGAACTATTTGGCAAATGAATGTGTTCAAAAATTCGATAGCTCATTTCTAGCTAATGTCATAGCCCCCCCCCCCCCCCCCTGCTGTGGGATAGCCGGGCGCATTTTATTCACACATCGAAAAACAATCGAAGAACTAAACGTTTTTATTATTTTTTTTTTGCAATTAACCAACGAATTGATTTTACTGAGAATCAAATTATTTCGTTCAACATAGCAACCTTCTAAATATCCATTATTAATCATTAATAATCCATTACTATATATTTTATTTTCATTTCAATGATAAGATAATTCATCTTAATGTTTCAATTTTATTATTAATTATAATTATTAATTTTTCCCGATTACGTAATATTTTTTTTCATTCTATAAATTATGTGGTAAATAAATACGTTGAAAAATTTGATAGCTAATTTCCCTAAAGACCCTCACACGTTCTTTTCCGTCGTGACGGAGTGTGCGATATCCTAAGCCACACGAATCGACGTATGGACCTCGTGGATCGCAATTAACAACTTTTATCGTCCGAATACCGCACGAGTCTCCGGTCTCCTATCGTCCCGTCGTTTCAACGACCTTCATTCGAATCCCTCGCACCGCGCGGGCCGTCGTTTTGATCCGTCATAAATAAATTCGACAAAAATGTGCGGCACATGGTAGCCAGAGCGGTCGGTGCGGAGAATATAAGAAACGTTTTTTTTTTTTTTTTCATTTCATCATACACGGAGATACGCACGTCGCCTCCTCATCCTCCCACGTCTGCTCGGCAACGAGATATAGTCAGCCACGGACGACATGAAACCCATGAAAAAAAACCCGCCGGCAAAAAAAAAAAGAAAAAGAAAACAAGAAAAACAAAATCGCGCTCAAGTGTCTTCGTTTATCGCTGCTCTTCCACCGCCGTCTCAACGTCGTCCACGTCGAAGACGAAAATTTTTCAACGACTTTTCCGCTTCTTGTCGACGTCCGCTCTCGGCCATTCTCACTCTCAACCTTGTTTGGATTACATCCGTGAAGTTGTTTGAGTCGAGCTTCCACGACGCCTTAAAAGGTTTATGTAGCTCACATGGATGTAGAACGTTTTGGATGTATTGGACTCGACATCGAGAAACTTACCGGCCACGGCATTGCCTTGTAAGCCCGTCCATTGGGTTATTCCGGATTCAATCACGGTCACCGGGGTCGCACGACACAATCTATGTAACCGCATTGAATTTTCTTTATCGAATTCGATGGCGGGGGGGGGGGGACGATAAATCGCAAAAGGCGATCTTTGCAATTGAAGAAAAGTTGGAACTTGTTACTCAACATCGCTCGAGAAAGACGGAACGAAGCATTTAGAAGTAATTTGTCACTAATGGATCGCTTATTTCGCTATTCAGACTCAAATGGGATGACGAGAAAAGCCGGAAGACCTTGAATGAAATAATCGTTGTTCTATAGCTAGTTCGGAATCATGCATTCTCGGTGAAATAACGTTTTTCGTCGTTCCGTTGGGGAATTGATTTAATCGAAGAGCCAAGTTTTTACGGTTTTGATTATACGAGAGCTTGAATTTGATTAACAGGTGGTCATCTATCTCGGAATCACCCCCTAACTACGTAGGCGTCTACCGTAAATTCTACGTCTTTGCGCAGTGTCTCGTGTCTACGTTGCACGATGTAAAAAAACCAGCCGGTTGCGCCGGTTGCGAAGGGCAGGAACTTAGGGCTTCGATGCCGAGCGTCCGTGAGGTCTCGGAACGTCGCATCGCGAACGAAACGTATCCAATTCTATCTTCTCTCGCGTTTTATCCATCCGTATGTATCCCTCGTTCTGCCACACGTACACGCCCTCGTGTGCAAACTCGAATAGCGAGATCACAGCTACCGGAGCCTCGCCTGTCCCTTCTGCAACTCTACGACTCCGGCGCATTACTCGCAAAACGAGTTTTACCGGAATAAATTCACAGAGCACCGGAGAGTTTGCCCGGTTCAATCGCGTTCGCTGCGTAAAATATCTACGACTCTAATCGTTTATCGTGCATGAATGACGACACAACGGCGAGGCTTCCATTCGCGAAACTACTTTGCGTGATTCGCGAAATTAATGATACATCGAAAAAAAATGAGCTTAGGCACGGAAATTATTTTCTTATTTTATTTTGTTTGATTTTTTGTATTATGCAGAATTTTATTTACTGATATTTTTTGTTATCGAGATTGTGCAAGGTACGCAGATTGATGCGACGGTTCGATCGGCGTTTAATCAAAATTTTTCAGATTTCCGAATATTCATGAATGCGATTATTATTTCGAATTTTCGATGTTGACGAAGAGCTGGAGCGGAAATAAATTTCCAATTTGTTCGTAATTTTAATCAAATCGTCGAGGGCGCGATAGCCGAGCGGGATTTTTCCGACAACGGGCCATTTTTATTCACGCTGCCGTTGACCGGATGGGTGACCGCTCTCCAGCCTCGCGCTTGACGGAGCATCGAATCGCGGAGTCGGGTTTCATTTTTTCGGAAATTGATGATTCGCCGCAAGCTCACCCGCCGCTGACTCAGAAAGAATTTTTAATCGACTAATTAACATGAAATTTTCAACAATTTGAATCTAAATTAAACCATAAATTTAAATGTATCAAATCATAACGAAAAGCTCAGATAATTCAGAACTTTACGGATAAACTTTTCGTCGCTTCTTTTTTTTTTTAATTTTTTTACCGTTGTAACTATTTTCCATTCATGCATAGTCCGGAAATTGAAATCCACAATGCCCGCGGTTGTGCGAAGCATTTGTTTCTCAATTAATCAAACTTCCGAGTGAACAAAATTTTGATTCAAACTTTTTTTTTATCTTTTAACTAGTACAAAAGTTTTTCTCTGTCTCATGTAATATTGATGTAAATTCTTTTCATCAACGAAATGTATACGCAGGTGCTTCGTGAAATAGTCATTCCCGACATTACGAGCCTTTCGCAGGATGAAATTGAGAGTTATGCGACGGTTTCCAAAATTTACGAAGTAACTCGCAACGGTAGAAAGAACGGGATATGATACTACGTCACTGGACCGTAGCGTACGGAATATCTTCTACGATGGAGAAGAACGCTCTCGGGGGTAGTAAAAGGGTCCGATGTGCCATAAAACAAACACGCGGCACTGCCACGTTGTCTTCCTCCACGTTTTAACGTCCCCCCAGCGTCTCAACGGCTGCTGACTGCCGACCTCGTGGACGATGTTACGAATTTTTCGAGAAAAAAAACATGGTACAGCCTCACATGTGGTCACAGCGTGGTCGAACTCGGGTCGCTCTCGATCCCGCGTTTAAGGGCCGGCGATACGAGCCGCTTCGTGCGGCTACGACGCTTCGCGAGTTGAGAATCGAATTTCGAGTTGCCTGCGAGAGTGGGCGAGAAGTCGTGGTGCATTGGAGAAGCTGCGTGGTGGCTCTGCGTGGGGCCGAAAATCATTGCGAGACGGGACTGAGGGAGCTTGGAAACGATGGCGCTCCCGCAGAGTGAAACCTCTATGTGGGTCTGGATGGTTGTGGACCATGCGCGCCGCTGAATGTCGACTGATTCGAGAAATATATTTGGTGGAATAAGGTACGAATATAATTCGCCGGCGCTAAGCTAATCCCACCACAATTCTCGAGGAAATAATTATTATAATAATTTGTTATCATATATTATATCTTTTATTATTATTATACACGGAACCAATAATAATAATAATAATCATAATTCATAATAATAATGATGATAATAATAATAATGATAATAATAATAATAATAATAATAATAATTGTTATTATTTTTATTATTATTATCATCATTATTATTATTATAATAAGTATTATTATTATTGTGTGACGTCCCTGCTCCAGCAATGAAAGATTCCGGGTGACCATAAATTTTTTTTCTTCGAAAATTCGGCAAAACGTCAACATCGGTCGACATATTCCGCCAATAGATCGCTCATGCATCACAATAATAATAATAAAAAATTCGTTATCTCGCTATATTTGACGAAATTGTGTAATGCTGACAGTCTAATTGTCGAAGAAAGCAAAAATAAATCAATCAAGCCATTGAACCAATGGAAACATCTGAATTAAAACACATCGATAAGTCATGAATGAAGCGTATACCGGGTTGTGCATTCGAACGAACTCGCGTGGACCAATTGATTCCTCAGAAATTTTTCACATACGTAACAGAATCGAAAAAAAATAACCGAAAACGTTTTTACCTTCGCATTGCATCTTTTTTTCTTCATTTTTCGGTTTTTTCCTTCATTTTATCGTCTTTCTCCCTCAGCAGCCTCGAGACTTGCCCCGGACGGTTTTAAATAGGTCAATTGGTAAAGATTGAATGCAAGAAGAGAATCGAATTAGCACGTATACCAATTATCCCACCGAACCGCAACGCCCACCGACTCTCACGCTATGCGGTATCGCCCTATCACCGGGCTTTGGTATCGGTGTGTGCGTATATCACGTGCGGGTACCACGGTATGCAAATGCACGTGGTCGGTGTGCCCTGCATATCATTGCATAATATCACCGTTTTCACCCGTGTGCTACATCGGCAAGTATTTTTTTTTCTTCCAATTTATTATTATTCTTGTGAGGAAAGGCAACGGATTTTTACATCAAGCCGGGGTATTTAAAAATGGCATAATTTCAGAAATGTAGTTTTATCTCACCTTCCTATTTTTTTCTAAATTTTTTTAGTTATTTATATTTATTAACTTCTCATGAGGAACGAATGGATATCACCCAGATTTGTTTTTTTGCGAGGAATCACAATTTTTACCCCAAGCCGAGGTATTAAAAAATTGCATATTTTTTCAAATATAGTTCTCTCTCGTTTTTCTGATTTTTTAAAATTTTGTTATATAATTTATATTCACGAACTTTTCATCAGGGACGAATGGAGACCACCCAGACGCGTCGGTAATGACGGTAAACGTTCGGAAGTGTCCGATGGCGACCGCAATATTGTACGACTACGGTACGAGGCCTAAATAGTATCGCGATAACATGTGTGGTGTAAAATGCACATATCGACATACCTGTATACGTGTAACATGCGGCTGTGTATCACGGTCGCATATACGGGGAAACGCATATTACGTAAATGACTATGGGGCCGAGTGCGCGAGCGAGGGTCGCGTGCCAGTGAAATTTCGCGGTCTGGCGAAGCTTCGGATGCCCGTAGTGTGAGAGTTTCATGCGCTTCGGGTCACCGGAAACCGACAGGTATTTAATACACAGTTTGCACGTTTGTGCACGACAATTATACGGGTACACGGCGACCTAGCCCCGGGGCTCCGGGGGATTCTGCGTTTCAATTGAGACGCACTCGGACTTGCGTTCGGAGAAATTGAATTGTATCTTCAATATCGCGGAGTTTACGTCTGTCAAACCGGCTCGAAATTTCGCAGCGCACGATTCGATCATTTCGAAAAATGAAATTCATCTTTGAAAAATGGATTTCCAATTATTTCGACGAAGATGCAAGTTATGGGATCTTCACTCAGATTTTTGTGGATTGATAGAAGAAACTAACTTGTTGCTACGACGAATAAGAATAAATTAATTGCAGAAAAATAAATGAGAGGAAGATCGATCAAAGCAAAGAATTTGAAAAAAAAAAAACGAATTGACTTATTGATATGAATCAATTGGCGAAGATTTTGCATTTTAATTGTGATTCAATCCCTCCAACTCAAAATAATTGTGTTTTTTTGTTCTATCCAAGGAAATCGATCGCGATTCGATTGCACGAATCGAATTATCGGCAACACGATTTTCTACGAATAAATCAATTCAAACAAAAACCAAACACTGGACATCCTTATATTGATTCAAATACCATGGAACAAATTAGTATTAATTGATTCAGAGGGCAATGTCCCAGTTCTGATAATCAAATTATATCACTCATCCCGGGGCTGTCAGGGTCAGCGCCGGACCGCATTAAGGCCTCCGGGCCGTCGATAAAAAAGCGAATTATCGGACGAGGATGCGATATTCGTCGCGTCGTTTTCTCGCACTTAGGTGGGGGAAAGGAGCCGGGCAATGGGGCTTCGAGAGAGAGAAAGAGAAAGAGCAGCCAAGACTGTCAATTGACACGACGAGTTGACCTCGCTTTGTGCTCGGCACGCTCGGGGTTTCTCCTTCCGACGTTGTTTGGACATGACCGCCGCGACGGAGCTCATGTACCTACGTCGGGCTATTATACTCTTCGGAGACGCGGCTGACCAGAGCCCCTTAAAATTCTACGTGCTTCGTCGTGTCCACTCGGCGACTACGGCTCGGTTACGTCAAGCATACGGCACATATCTGACCGGTGCCATTCGCATTTGGCCTCTGACACAGACGCACGCGTCAGACCGGTTGACGACGACGACGCCGCGACAACAACCCCGGCTGTGGTGAAGATAATGCACCGTCTCACGATTAAACGGTTAATTACTCGCGTTATCTTGCGGAGTTGCGAGCCACCGTCGATTGTCATCGGTCTTGGTACTTAACGCAGACGCGGCAATTTCGACAATCAAAGCGTTCTTTGTCACACGGATGCTGCGGTAATGTAGACGCAAATTGCAGGATCCGTATCGTACAGAAACGCTGGAATGAAAAATTTTTTGCTTCTCGAATGAAATATATGAATACTAGTGGTAAATATGTTTATTGACGAAATATTGCAATATTTCTACTAGTACTGGATTATGATAACGATGATCGACTACTACTTATTATTATTATTATTATTATTATTTAGTATTTTATTTTATTCTAATAATTATTAATTCTATGATTATACTAATACTAATTCATTGATTATTCGAATCATTACTAATTCATTTACTTCACTTATTATTTTATCGAACTGTTATTTTATTACAAAGCATTATTATTTTATTGATTTCATGACAGACTTTCACACGATTCCGGACCGAATTGTGTCAATGAATCCCATGAGCCTCGAAACCATAGCACATAATACACACACGCAACACAACACACACATAACATACATAATCATACATAATCATTTTTTTAAATTCACAATTTTCTTTTTTCTCACCAGTACGATTTAAAAAAAATGCTTTATTCTCTGATTTAATTTATCCTGTAACTATTACACGAACCTCGCACCTGTTTCGGAATTATGTACACGACTCGGTAAAACGTTGTCCGTTGACCGGACCGAGTTACCGGTTTGTTGAGGCGCAAGAAACTTCTTTCGCCCGAACGAGTGATACCGGACGAGGGAATGATTTAGCTATCGAACGAGAACACGCTTATGTAATTAGCGAAACGTGTACGTAGAACCGACCACCACTTTCCGTACTAGAGACTATACGTACGAATACTCGAGTTTGCCACAGCCCGGTAGCCGTATCGCTTTAATTGCGAAGCCGCAAGAGTCTGACTTTGCCACTTGCCGCATTACCGTACACACCTGCCGGAGTCCGACGTTCGGTTAACACGTTAGTCAACCCTCAGCCCTTCGCGCGTAATTCGCTTCGATGCTTTCAAACCATCAACCGAAGAATAAACCGAAAAAAACAACGCCAACAAAATTCTTTGCCTCTTGAGTGGACAAGATCTGTAATTTATTAAAACACAGTAAATCAGCCACGGTGTATTTCCACGACTCTTTAATATTAAAAAAAAAGATCAAAGGAGAATTCGAGTCCTCCTCGTCTTACCGAAAGAACGAAGGAATGAGAGAATACAAAAGAAACCCCTGAAATCAGTGTACAAGCAAAATAGTGAAGAGGTCTGGGGCGAAAAATAAATAAACGAAAAAAAAAAGAAGAAGCAGAAGAAGAAAATCACTTTTATGAGCCAAAGAGTGTTGAAGGAAGAGGCTGAGGAGGAAGCAGAGTGATTCTGAAGGAGTCGGAAGCCGATGCCATTGAATGCGATGCCCGGAGGGACTGAGGAGGATAAGCGAGAGAGTACCAAAAGCACGAACATTTGCACGGTAGTGGAAGTACGGATAAGGGTGTTTTCCGGAACTCCGTGTTTGTTGCCATCACTCTGTATCCGTGCGTTTCCTCGTTTCCACTGTGGACACTGGTGAGAGAGCATCCAGCATCCACATCACGCGGAAACTCGTACGAAGCCAATGGCAAAGTGGTCCTGCTGCTCCTGAAGCTTTATATACACGGAAGGCCGAAAATGTACCTAGCGTGTATGGCGCTCATCGATACAGAGGTTATCTCGGAATGGGAAACCTACAAGAAGATTCAGTAGAACGATTCGCGTGGAACGATGAGATACGTCGTTTCGCAGGACAGCTAGCAATCCTGTACCGATACCGACGGAGCTTCATTGGATGAAAAAGCGTTGTTCGCACTGACGTTAATATTTTGCGACCATGTCCGACTTTTGCCGGTAAAATGGAAGAACAAGCTGCAAGTTTACAATTGCAAGCTGCTTTCCTCGAATTCAAGATAATGTATAGGGTGGCCCTAAAAGATTAAATACGTTTAAAATATTTATACTTTTGAAACAAAGCAATATTTTTCAACAATGTTTTTTGTCTCTTTTAGAGTAAATATCTCGATTTTAAATACTGCCCATAGGACGAGATATACGATGACCATTTTTTGATAAATATTTTCAGACCCAGTTTTAGACATATTCACATCAAAATTTCGAAGGACATTTTATTGCACCGTCACACAGCTTTCTTTACGGGCAATCAAACAAAACCGACGAATAATAAATGTGTCTATACGATTGTAACCATAAAGGGCTTGACACGATGTAACGCATTTGGATGAACGTCCCACGTGACAACTAATGGAGTCGATGGAATGAAGAAGGAGAGTCTGAAGATTCGCCGTTCACGTGCAGTTGACTGCTTCAATGGAATAGCGATGTTGGTTGCACGAGGACCCCAGTGACATTTCAACGTTTCTCTTCGTCGTCGTCGTCGTCGTCGTCGTCCCAGTGACTGGCATATACGAACACCGTCGAAGTGGGACCGCGAAGATGGAGGAAGAAGCTTCAACATCCATCATCCGTTATGCTCGTCACGAGCGAGGCCGCACGGACACCTGTACACGGAGTTCATGCATGCGCCTCATGCAACCCCGACGGGATATAGGGGAAGGAAGCTCGAAGGTGAAGAGATCAGGACCACAGCTCGTTCATCCCTCAACGCCCGTGCTTGCAATCGCTATTACCGCAGTCCTTCTCGACTCTCCGTCTCTTCTTTTACGCTCTCGCTCATGAACTCGACGATCATATACACATACATATAAATATATATATATATATCTCTTCTTCCCGCTTTTCCATCGCCCCTACAATTTGGTCACCGTAAACTGTTCCACGGCACGTGCGTGATCGCCGGGACGTCACTCGGGAAGCCTCATCCTTTTCCGGACATTCCGGTACCTCGGGTCTAATCGAATCGCGGTAGAAGGGAAAAACTCGGCCTACGAAGTACGCAACGAAGTTGGCTCACGTGTAGCAGATGTGGTATTAGACCAACCCCCATATTTCACGTCCCCGAGGCACGGAGAAATAGGTCTTCCATATATTATACCGCGTTTATATATCCTTGTAACTCACTTCGCGGAGTTTTATTAAGAAGTATCGAACGATGTGCGGAATATAAAGCGGACGAAGGAGTTGCCGGAAGTTTTTTCTCCGATAGTCACGTGATAAATATAGGGACCGAGCATGTCTGTTTTTTTTTTCCGTTGTTTTTTTTTTTGGTTTTTACGAGACCGAATGGCTCGGAGTTTTCGGACGTCTTGAAAAACCGGAGTTATTACGATGGTGGGGTAAGCGCTAGTTCCCACGAAATCGCGATATGTCTTTGGACACGCGATACTTCGTCAGGATGAAGTCGCGCGCGTTTGTGTCCTCACGCAAACATCAAGAGAAGAGCCAATGAGGTTCGAAGCGTAGGGTCGAAGAAAGGGAGTCGAGGAGCAAAGCCGAAGACGCGAAAGAAGCGAGAGACGACGAGGACCGGATGACACGCTCATGGGGTAATGTTGAGACGACGGGTCTTGCGGTTGGACATCTGCATGATCTGTGAAAAAAGGGAAATCTTCGATGGACGGAAATAGCCGGCCCAGTCTCACGAGATAAATCGTTGTATCGCGAATTATTACGGAAAACCCTGATCCACCAAAAAAAAAAGAATAATTATTATTAATAGAATTCATTTCACGTCGACGTATCTCATCCGGACTTTGTGCTAATCCCGCCGTGTCCGAATGAAAAAGAAACGAGATAAAAGAGATTAAGGTGGTAATAAGTATAATATTAGGGTAGGAAGCCGTGCATTGAATGAGGGTATACGTTGGCCGACTGGTTGGTTTCCTGTTTCAGAGACACAAAGGAACCAGCCGGAGAGTCGGTGCGAGACTTCCAAAGCCGGCGAAGAAGATGAAGAAGGAGCGAGAAAGATGAAGCGCGTGGGTATATACGCAGCGAAGAGTGCATGGTCCGAGTCTCGGACGGTCCTCTTTTTTGTTTCAGGCTTTGAGAATATGGAGTCAGGGGCACGCCGTAGAACCGAGACGAGCGCTGCCTGCTGACGGTCAGCGGTACCTGCCTCGTCGCTTCTGCTCCTGCTGCCGTTGCTGCTGCTGCTGCTGCTGCTGGACGGCAGTTCTCCTCGACATCGTCCGAGCGCGCGCGCCCGAGCCAAAACGCGTGGCTTCTTTGTTGTTTCCCACCCTGATTGGACGCTGGCTCGTGGCCGGCGCTTTCGCCATTCACCGGAAACGCGACAGCGCCTGCCGGTCGGCCGCCACCGGGTCCGAGGAGAGGGGAACGGGCGAAAGTCGGGAGAAAAGAGAATCGAAACCGGCGTGCGCGCCCTCGCGCCGCGTACGCAAAGCCCTTCACTCCCCGCTCCTCTTTCTCCGTTCATCCGCCGTTCCTCTCCTCAACCGCCACGCTTACGTACCCCCTCTTTCTTTCCGCCACGCTTCCCTTCGCTGCCGCAATCTCATTCCTCTCTCCTCCGCGCCCTTCTCGCCACCCTTTCAAGTTCCTCTTCCTCTCCGCCGTTCTCCTCCGCCGTTCGCGATCTCCCGGGGAGAGCGGGAGCTCTCGCGCTCGTCTCTACCTACTCATTTCTTCTTTTATTTATTTTTTTTTTTTTTACTCTTATTCCACTCTTCTTGGTCTTCTTCAGCCCGCTCAAGATACCCGGTTTTACCTCCTCGCTCTCCGGTCTCTCTTTCTCTCTATCTTTTCCACGATTTTACGTCCACCTATCTTTTTCATCTTTTTCTTTTATTGTGTTAGCGTTTGTTTTTTTTCTCTCCGCGAGTCTTTGCTCTTTTTGCTTCTCATCTCGTTCTTACCTTCCGCCGGGGAACCCGTCAGACCTGTTCCTTTCAGATCTGGTCGCGCGCGCGCGCGCGCGTTCCTTCGCCGCTTCGGACTCGGTTCTCTCTTCTGGACCCGATCGTACTCGGGCTGGTGCTACAACTTCAACAAACGTATACACACATCCATTCCGCAGGATGCGACGCGGCGGCGGCGGCGCTCCGAGGCCCGGGGGTTCGGGACGACGAGAAACCCATCCTCGTCCTCGCGGCCAGCGCAACACACCGCGAGCGTAATGACCGGCGTTCCTCACTCGTTCGGACGGTGCACCGACGCCATCGCGCCACCGATGCGCCTGCCACGGGAAGAGAACGTCGTGCAACCTAGTTTCTCGGCCCGGTAGCGATGCCCGGTCAACTCTCGGCCCTGGCCGCAACCCACTGAGGCATTGCCCGCCGACGAACTGACGCTTACACTCGGCCCCGGCTACTCCGAAGAAGGATTGCCGCTGCCTTTGGAAGATCGAAGACTTGCTCGGCGTTTCGAATAACTTACCAAACATAAGCTCACTATTCACGTGTACCTACTGTAAATCCTATATTTTACCGTGAAATTTATTACCGAACTCTTGATCTTTCGAACGGAATTGAATATTGAAGAGTCTCGAAGAGTTGGCTTGAGATTTTTTTCATTTTGATTTTTTTTTTCTTCATCGAAACCATCAAATTATTGCATTATTGGATGGATTTGCATTGCCGTGCGAATATAGACGGTTTCCGGATGGAACGGAAAAATTGGAAACATCGATCGAGCCCGAGCGGGACGGAATGGGATTGATACAATTTTCTTGCGCTATTAATTCGGGGATTGGTTGTGTCTGCAACGCTGTGGAGTCGCAGCTGCACCTTGCCCTGTCCGTCTCTCGGACGTGTCGCCCAACGGTGGACCGATTCGGGAAAGCTTCCCGGCCTCGCGGATTCATAGTCGCATAAATTTTAATGCCCGCAGACAACGTTCGCGTCATCGCGACGGACTGCAAGCCACCGGGTGACATTTTGATTACGTTGGAGTGCACGAGAAATGAATACGAAATGTATCGAAGGACAGGACGTTGCGCGAAATTGTCGCAACGCCGATCAGCGCCCTCTGACGTTTTATTTAGTTTCATCGCTTCTCGTCGTCGTTGTATTTTTTTATTTATTCAGGCGTTGAGAATTATAATTATATATTGCGAGGCTTGTTGAAAAATTGAACAATTCTTAAATCTGAAAGTGAGAAATTCTCGATGGTAGAAATTTCCTTCATGATTTTCCCTCGACTCCAATGAAAATTAGTGGAACATACGCAATTTAAAAAAAAACGCATCAATCGATATTTGCATGACGTTCGATACACTTCGCAGTCCGAAACAATTCACATTACAATTGGTTTCCCGAGAGATACGTCCTCTACATGATTCAAATAGAGACATCCGTGCGATTGTGATTCGAAACTCAGGGAATATCCAGGATCAGTCGCGGTATCCCACATCGATTACCAAAACGTACCCGGCATACGTTGAGCGTCGGTCGAAACTAGACAGTCCGTGGCGCTCTTCTCGACAGCAGGGGGGGGGGGAGAAAGGGGGTGAAATTTGAATGTATGATCGAACGCCACGGCTTGGACCTTCGCGCTGCCAGTCGAAGGCCGCGCAACCGAAACGCGATTACGAATTTTCCGCGCACGCGCTTGAGAAATGGCCACTTTCAACTGACGCTGACGCTTTACGCTCGTATTTACGCGGGTACATCAATCTTCTTGCATCCTCTCCACGTGAGCATGAATGCTGGATGCACGCGGATGCTGGATAATGCATGCCACGCGAGTAAAGTGTTTCCACGTGGAGCTCAGGAATGATCGGAAGAAGAAGCGTACGAGGCTTTGCCGATAAGAGACCCACCTGAATATAGGCCTATTTTGGCCTATATTGGCCAAAACCAATATAGTCTTTTTTTTTTTGTTTGTTTTTTTTTTCAGATAGAAGCTCACGGGCCTTTATTTGGGGACAACAATAATTTTCCCAAATTTAACTTGGATAAGCCTTCGAATTGCTTCTGAACAACTTAATAATAAATATTTCATTTAATTTAATCTAATTCAATAAGAATAATAAATAATTTTCGCCCTGGAATGATGAATTCTCTCTTATTTGTGTTTATATGTTTATGATTTTTTTAAGATGATAACAATTATTTTTTATTTTATAAGATTCTTGTAGTTGCAATATTAGAAATAAGAATAACCCCGCATCGATCAAATGAATATTATTTCATGATTAACCTGTTTTCACCAAGAAGCTCATGGGCTTCGATTGAGGCATGCCATGAAAGCCTGAAAATGCGAAAACGAAATACAAGCCCATAGGCTTCACGTCGGAAAAACCCCGGTAATAGAGAGTACTCTGAGAAAAGCGTATGGAACTGCAAACCGCGGTCTTGCTGGATGGAGAGCAAAGCGAATAGTGCGGTTGCGAGTACACAGAGGCCTAGAGCCGTGCTCGACGGCCCTGTGTGTACCGGTTTTCAGCATCGGCAGAGGCAAGAGCATCAGCGACGCACCGTGACGAGAAAAGAGAGAGAGAGAGAGATCGAAAGAGCGAAAGAGAGAAGGAGAGAAAAAGAGAGAGAGCGAAAGAGAGGAAGAGAGAAAGAGAGAAAAAGAGAGAGAGCGAAAGAGGGAAAGAGAAAGAGAGGAAGAATGAGAGAGAGAGAGAGAGAGAGAGAGAGAGAGAGAGAGAGAGAAAGAGCGGATGACCGCGAGCTCTTCCGAGCTCACCGGACTCTCCGCTTCACAAGATCGCCTCTCGAGTCGCGAAGCCATCGTCGCCCCGAGTATCCGGATTTTTGCTTTTCGCCGCATTCGAACTCTTTCCAACTCGCCCTTCGTCCTCCGCCCCTTCGGCTAGCCCTTAGCCCTCCCTTCCAGCCCTTCGCTGCTCATTGCATTCCTTCTATCCATATCTATATCCAACCGAGAAAGCGGGAATGCGAGATGCGGATGCCATTGCCTCCAGAGCAAGTTTTCCCGGGACCACGGCGCGTGTTACCGATCCAAGAGAATAAAGAGATCAGCTGACTCCACGCTAAGCTAGAACCCTCACCGTTGAATTTTGATTTACTCGCAAAGGCGATGGTGGGTGAAGATCGAAGTTCCGACGGATAAAAATCCCGAAAACGGAGATTTATAGGTATAGTAGCGTAATTCGCGTTCGACCGTGTGAAGATGGCGAGCCATGTAATGCAGCTATGCCACTAGATAACCTATATAATATACGTTTTCGGGATGTTGATCCGTCGAAACTTCGATCGCTATCCGGGATGATGAACCGAAAAATTATACCAAGCGGAGTTAAAGAGCCTACAACGATTCTAGAATTTCTATATATGTTTCTCAAATTTTCGTGACTCGATGGGGCTGCCAGCTTCATGGACCTAAAAAGACCAAGAGGGATGATGACCTTTGAGCCTCAAACGTCATCACTCTACCTCTACTCTATCTTTGAAACATCGGGGAAACCAAGACGACCGAAGGTCTTTAAGTCGTTACGTCGCTTCGGAATCCGCGATGTCGAACGACTGCGTACGGTACAAGTCACGTGATCGTTCGGATAATGAGTACGAGTATTCGACGTGTATATATGTATACAAAACACAGCCCCCTCGGGAGTAACCGTCAGGTAACTTGGAATTACAGGAAGACGCTCTCAATCCTAGTCGTAACGGCTAACCATTTGACCCCGGGCTCGGCTGTAAAACAGAAAATAAAAAGTAGAAATGATAATAAAAACGTCGAATTCCCGGCGTCTGCGGAACTGGTATTGCATACAGCAAAAAAAAAAGAACGTAGGAACGAACGGATGGACAATTATTTCGAACCCCGGACGATTGGAAGTTTTTAGTTTAGCGGTAAACTATCGAGCCCTCGGGCAACATCGTGTCAGCGTGAGCGAAAACGCCGCTCTTCGCGTCCGACGATTTCGAAGGCCAGCTGAAAAAAACCGATAAATCCATATACGCGAATAGACGTGGAGATACACGCGTTGCATTGGGTCCAATACATTTGATCGAGCGCGCAACCGCCCGGAACGCAGAGAGGAAAATAAAATATATTAATATTATTCCCGACGGAATTACGCCTCGAAATGTGAAGCACCGGCCGAGTGTAGCAAGTAGTTCGATTAAATTTTCCAATTCGTCGGCACAAACACGTTTGCACATTGAAAATTATAATTTCGATAATGAAGCGAGTACATGGTTCCAACATATCGAAGGGTTTCTCACAATCCGCTCCGGGTGACCGTAGTTTGTTATTTTTTTTTCTTTTCAGTTAACACAGTCGAGATTCACTTCACCAATACGTGTGTGTGTGTGTGTGTGTGTGTATGAGTGTGTGTCTCTGTGTAGTGAAAAAAGAATCCGGACAGTACAGAGAGAGTCGAAAACAGATGAGTCGAGAAACATAACGGAAAAGACAATTAAAGGGCGAGGAGAAGAATGAACTCGGAATACGATTCTTCAACCGTCCCTGTACCGACGTACCCTATGCAAATTCACTTTCACGTCCGGTAAAAAAAAAAGAAAAAGAGAAGACGCGAAAAAAAGAAGAGAAAAAAGTGAGGGTGCGGAAAGAGAGTCGAATATATATATATATATATATGTATATAGAGTGAGAGCCCGTAGTAACGTAGCAAACACGCAATATCGTGGACGCAACGAGATCCTCCCCCGCCCCGCACGTCGAGTGCGGTGCACACACGACGATCGACGATTTTTCAGGTGGAACGTGTGCGGTGTATTATAGTACTGGTGCGCGTGTTACACCCTCGATTCGAACCGGCTCGCGGTATTTCATATATACGTCGCGCAAGGGTTGCGGAAGTGGCCGCGTATACGATTAAAAACCACACGGCAAGGCTCCGCGTGGTTTCATAAAGTGCGTTGCCGAGCTACTCTACGCACGCTCGTACAACGAACTCCGAGGGGGCGTACGACGAGGGCGTACCCCGATATGTACCGTCGAAACCCACGACTAGAGCTGTTTTACTCGATAACGTTCCATGGCAAAGACCGTTCGGCCTACGCACACACACACGGATATTTGCACGGACGCACACGACGAGAGTCTAATGCTTTTATCTAACATAACGTGACGGAAGGAGCGGTAAACATTCGGTCGATACTCATCCGCGCTACGTTATGGAAATAGTGTATTCGAGAAATCAAAGTATTGGAGGGTGTAATGAAACGATTAGGAAGATAAATTAATCACGTGAGGTTGGGTGGGTATCGGTACAGTTCGACCTACTTTTTTTCATAATGAAGAGACTTGGTCGAGTGATTGATCTTTTTACAGTTTAGAAATTTTATTGATTCACTTATTTATCGAGAATTACCTTAGCAGCCAGACTTGGTGGGGAAAATAATATTTTCCATCATTTTTCATGCACCGATTTGACACAGCGGCAAAATTTTATTTATCTGATTAATCAACGAAACAATAAGGAAGATAAATAAATATGTAACCTAAATAAAATAAATAAAATAAATAAAAAAATAAAATAAATAAAACATATAAAATAAATAAAATAAATAAATAAACATATTTTATCATAATTCCCATTGATACAAAAATAATATTCCCGAATATATTTCTCTATTATATTCGAGTAGCTAAATCCAATCACCGAAAAATCGCAGAGCCCACAGATAACGTGTGAAACATTAAGGTGTTCCGGTATTTCATTATTTTTCTTTCGGGCCTCTATAACAACTTCGTGTGAAATACACCCTCCATCTATGTACGAGCTCACGGTTGTCTGTGAATCGTGTCAACGAACCGAGGCAGTACAACGTTCTCGCCCCTTTCTCGCGCACCCTCCATCGGCATTTGCGATGCATTCTTCGCGTGTCTGGCTACGCCTATACAGTCCGGAGAGGGTCGAACCATCGTTGAATAATAATAGTAGGTCACGCAGCACGGCGAGGGAGTTAAACGACCTTGATCTACCCCATGGAGCGTCATCAGTCAATCACGGGGATTCAAACCAGTACGGGTTGAAGTGCTCGGATATGCGGAAATGTAAGAGCGCAACCCCATACGAGCGATTCACACACATACGCGCCTCCACATACCCTCGTGCCGTTGCTCATTCGGAAATTGAGGACTATTGTGCAGTCGAATCATGGGATGAGAAGGTGGTGACCCTGCCCTATTCCGAAATCGTTCCTATATCGTCTCTTCGATCTTAACCACCGGGAATAACTCATGCGATCGGTTGAAAAGGACGTTTCGTGATATCTGGATACAATAACCGCGACTACGAGGTAACGACGAATTTGATCGAAGGAATTGGCGTGATGTAGATCCGGAGTTTTGTTTATTAATGACCGGACCCTGATTTGCATCCCGGTCGTCGATCCTATTCGCGGCTTAAGGCGATGCGCTGCATCCATCGAGTCGCCGCGCCGTGAGTACGACTGAGACGGCGCGCATGATCGATCGTGGCGTAGCGAGAGAGAACGATGGCTAACATGTGACACATCACTTTGAATCGAGCCGCTATCGTGTACCTGCTACGACTAATTTGCGTCCCATTGCACCGAGCGACATCGGCCAAATACAAGAAGGCGACATATAAAAAAAAATTCAATTAAATGAAGCGATCAAACGAATGAATAAATAAATAAACGAATAACCAACGATGATGAATTACTTGTCCGGAGGACGTGTGTACGTCTGATAACGATTCGCGGTTGATACGTATTCGGCCGAACGATTCTCATTGCGGCAATTCAAGATCTACAGTTAAATTTCACCTCGCCGCTGGCGTCTGAGGAATATCTGTAAAGCGTCACGTGACCAACCATCATTCCGCTCGCTGAGATTAATCTAACGGTTGTTACATGCGTAGGCATCCCCGACGGGAAGACGGAACGTGAATAAGAAAAATTTGAAAAAAAATTGTTCGAAGAAAGAAAAACGGAAACGCCGTGGACGTAGTACTCGGGTGAGCACCGTTGACACTGAAAATCCCCGAGACGCTGCTATTAACGAGCGAAGAAAACTTCTACGCCCTCAGTGCCCAATTAACGCTAACCGGTTTAACCGTGAGGACTCGTATATACCGCGCTACCGTTGCCACTAACGTTTTCCAAAGTACGAACGTCTTACCCGCTGCGGCTTTTATATTTTTCTCGCATCATCCGCGCGCGCTACATCCACGTAGTAATTACGTTCCGGCTCTTTCTCGGGTGCTCCGACTTTTATAACGCACGAGATATGAAAACCCCATCGAGCGTGGAATTACATATATGTATATTTCTACCTTTATACGTACATGGGACATGTGTGTGTAGCGCAGCATCCGCGAGCACGAGTAACTCTACTACCGAGAAAACTGGAATAAATGAAGATAACGAGGAAGATCGCGAGCTCGAAGAGGCCCAGGGGCGTGGAAAATATATGATTGGCGAGATGCCGCGATCGAGACTTGACGAGAAAACCACGTCAACCTCCAGACGTCGTCGTCCAACCCTTCCCCGGAGGGAAAGGACTTTTTCCGTCGTCAAATCCTCGGATGGTACGCATTAATACCGCCTCGCTCCAACCAGTTTTACAGTACCTCACAACTGCGTCTGTGATTTCCTTTCCCCCCTTCTTTTTCTTTCCTTCATTCTTTTTCCGCTTCTTCGCTCTTCCGCGTCGCTCCCCCCCCCCCCCCCGCCCCTTTCTCGGCGCGACGTTTGATACACAAAACGAGGAAGTAACGAAAGACTCCGGCATTAATGTATAAATCATTGTCAATTTGTTCGAGTGAAGAACGGTAAAGCGAGGAACGTTCGTGCGAGCGTGATTTTAATGCTCGAGAACGATAAGTTGCAGACGAACGAGTCGTGCAGTTGCTCATCTGCCTTCGTTTCTTCATTTCCATCGTTCTTCGCTCGCACACCCTCGGAATTCCGTCTTTTCACAGTCTCCGAGGGAAAGCCAGAGGTAGAGTAACTTTTTCAATTTAATAGCCAACGTTTTGTCCCTTCTTTCGCAATCCCTCGCTCCTCCCGGGGCTTGCCAAGGTCCGCTACACCGCGCTCGATGCGATGAACGTCGAGGAGGTGTGGGTTGAGTGCTGGAAGATGCGCTGCGGAAGAACCGTTGGGAATTGAGGTCTGTTAGCTCGCGTAGGAGAAGGGTGGAATCGAGGCAATGGCGTTGGTATATAGAGAAGAGCCAATGCTCGGTGGGGTGGAGATTCTACGGAGACTGTAACCACCGCCGTCCCTGAGAAACGCGAAGAAGGAAAGATGCGAAAGAGACGAGAAACTAGCCTCCTCGTCGACCCCGACGCTTCCGGGAATGACTGCCCTCGGGGAAAGAAGGAAACGCAACGATGCGATGGAACGGAGAGAAAGCTCTTCGTCGAAGGTGCGGATATCTCGACGGGTTTTCGGTTGCGGAGTTCCCGCCTCATGGAGAAATTGGGCGAAAGCTTCTTCTTTCATCCATGTAGATTTCAACTTGACTCCTTTCCATGCTTATCGTCTGGCCCCCTTGGCTGCAGGTTCGCGTGTGAGCAGGTGGAAGGATATGGCAAGGTTGAGATCTTTCCTGTGGCTTCGACGAACGTCTATTCGTCCCGTTACGATTGGTTTACCCAACGTTGGCCAGTGAAGTCAAAATTCGACTGGGAGAGTTGAGTCGAGCCGTGAAGGCTTTGCATAGTCCCTTTAAAGGGAATCCGGTAACCGTTGCATAACTTGAAATTCGAGTTTCTATCGCGTACATCCCTCTCGTTACTATCACTTTTGCTCATCGTTCCGTTCACGGTGGCTCGTCATCTTTGGATGCACTCGCAATCGGATCAACATCGAGGTGGAACTCCAACTGCAACGGATGCTGCGGACTTAACACCGTCCAGAATTATGAACGATATTCTCGTGTATTCTGGATTTCGCACAGTTATCGACAATTTCTACGTTGGATTTTGAGATTTCCACGGTGTATTCCAATCCTCGCGCGAAATTGGCGATGCTCGGCTGGATTTTCGATGCAAAATCCACCTAAACTAATGATGTTTGTTGTGCAACGACGATATGAAATGGGATTTGTACCACGACCACGAGGAGTCGCGAAGCTTCGAGAGCATTTCGATAATTCATCGTCTGAGTGTGTCGGACGATAATAATTCGATGAAATCCACGTTTTTCGTCAATTATTCCTCGATTAACGAAGAGAGATATTGAATTTTCAAAGTCTTCGGAGTTATTGATTGGCAATCAATTATTTTGTAAACCTTTTTGCTAAAATAATTATTTCAACTCGTCATTAAAATTCATATTACTTTCCACGAACCTTTTTCGAATTTTGAAAGATCGTTTCGATTTGCTCGATAGAGTTGAAAAATAATTAATTACACTATATTAAATGCCTCTTAACGATGGGTGATTAATCACGCAGCTCGTAAGCACGGCTCTTGAACGTGTGAGCAGCGTGCGTGTGTGGTCGTTGACTCGATCGGTTCGTTCGTGCAACCGCGTGCACGCGGCAGGGCGATACGTGGGTACAAATGATTCTGTGGAGAAAAGAGTCTCGAGAGTGCGAGAACGTTTCTACGGCTGCGCCTGTATGGACTTTCCGACCAGTCGTACAAATGACTCGGGGAAAAATAATTATGCCGCAGGCGATCGATGCGTGTGATCCGGTATAAAGTAAAAGGTTTTAAAAAAAACTAAACAAAAAGAAAACGTTAACTCAGAATCGGAGCGAAATGGAGTTTTCATGAGGATAAAAAGAGTTTCGAATTACAATAATGTTCGTCGCGATGATGCATCGCACATCGTCGTCTACGTCGAACGTTAATATTTCAAGTTCTACATCATTTGCGTCACTACACGCATATATATTTCATCCCCGTCGCGTGTACGGAGATATTTGGCACATATTCCACGGTCGTACATCCACTCGGTAAATGCATGTGTACGAAATAATATATATGAGTAAGTCCACCAATTCGAGTACCGGTTTTGGGCGTCGATATCAGCGATCTTTTTGTAACTTTGAGAAATGGAAGCTCCCATTGAGAAATGAACTCTGATTTTTTTTTAGATTTTTCCTTTGGTTATTTTCGCTGCAATTGTATGGGTAATTCTGTGAGTTTGTCATTTTTTTCTTGTTTTCATTAATTTCTCAATGTGTTTTAATAGGAGAAAAAATTAAACGCGACCACCTCTTCTCTGTGAAAAAAGCTCAGCTTATCGAAAAAAAATATAAAAACATTTTTGGGACTTAAAAAATTACTTAAAATCGCATTTGAAATATAAAAGTCGATTTTTCTCAAATGTATATTTTTTTTAAATTTTAAAAGTATTTTTATCGAAAAGCTGAGAAAATTTCACGTAATATATGTAGAAATCAAGTTGGGACCTCTGTAATAACTCGTTGAATTACCAAATGTGTGACAAAATAACTAAAACCTCAATTTATATTTTTTTCATTTCCAAATGATTCGTATTACTGTTTCTAAATACATGGAAACCATATGATCAAAGATGAAACTTAGCGTCATGTGGTGACGCTGTTAGCTTTGCAAGTGCACCATCTTCAACTTAAGGGCGGGGTAAGGTTAGTTCGATATTAAAAAAAGGATATTTTTGATAATTTTTCTTGACGATACAGTTGATATACATTTATTGATATAATGACGTTACGTCAAACGTAACTCAACGTTACGTTAACTCAATAACGTTACGTTTGAAGAATATTCTATAAAATTTTCATTAACTTTAATGAACAACTAAGCAATTGACGGAGAATCTCTGCAGACGTCTAAGAAAAAAAGTTGTTTCGCGCTGCCCATTATAACTAATTACTGGAGCATCTGAGACGAAAAAACCGGAGTGATTTCAGTAGCTGCTAAGTTTCTGCAGGTGATGAAGGCAAGTCTTTATTTTCTCAAATTGATTTTTTAATTTTTTACAGCATTTAGAAGTCAAAATACTGGTTTTTCATTTAAAAAATTGAGAATATTTCCATTTCAAAATAGATGAAATAAAAAAACTCGACGTCATTACCTGCAGAAACTTGTCAACTACTCAAATTATTTCGGTTTCTTGATCTCAGTATTACGAATCATTTGAAAATGAAAAAATATTAATTAAGGTTTTAGTTGTTTCGTTATACATTTGGTGATTCAACGAGTTATTACAGAGGTCCCAACTTCATTTCTACGTATGATACGTGAAATTTTCTCAGCTTTTCGACAAAAATACTTTCAAATTTTTTAAAAAATATACATTTGAGAAAAATCGACTTTTATATTTCAAATGCGATTTTAAGTAATTTTTCAAGTCCCAAAAATGTTTTTGTAT
Organism: Sussaba pulchella; assembly: GCA_963971145.1. NCBI lineage: Eukaryota > Metazoa > Arthropoda > Insecta > Hymenoptera > Ichneumonidae > Sussaba > Sussaba pulchella. The sequence goes on from OZ020173.1 coordinate 3,282,364, forward strand.
TTTTTTTCGAAATGCTGAGCTTTTTTCACAAAGAAAAAGTGGTCGCGTTCAATTTTTTCCCCTATTAAAACACATTGAGAAATTAATGAAAACAAGAAAAAAATGACAAACTCACAGAATTACCCATACAATTGCAGCGAAAATAACCAAAGGAAAAATCTAAAAAAAAATCAGAGTTCATTTCTCAATGGGAGCTTCCATTTCTCAAAGTTACAAAAAGATCGCTGATATCGACGCCCAAAACCGGTACTCGAATTGGTGGACTTGCTCATATATTCATGTATGGAAGTACGTAAAGTAACACGCTCGTACGAGGGAGTTGCAAATAGCTGTGTCGACGGAAGAGTAATCGTCGCCGTGAAAAGCTAGCAAGCGAGCGAGAAAGCGTGGGCGGCGGCATCGGTGGCTGCAGACTCCTCCTATGTTGTGTCAACGCCGGGGGATTCCCCGCGCGAAAGTTTGTTGCAGTTCTCAGTCTCGATTCCGCAGTCTGGCGGGTGTCGTCGACGATGAAACTCGTTTTATGCACTCACTCCTTGATGGTTACTCATCTTGTTGCGGTAATATTAATCGATTCTCAACCCCAGCCAGCTCAAAGCACAATCGTATTATTTTGCTGGAAGCTTTGGCAATGAACGACGATGTGTTATGATTTTTATTTTTTATTCCGACGCTCCTGTGGTCCGGAGTGTCTTTGGAGTGTTAATGTTTTCTCTCTGTGTGATATTGTTAGAATTTATTCGTTTTTCGAGAATTATTTTACCATTCTTTTGCCATAAATTATTTTGTCAGTGATGTTTTTTTTTATTTTCCTTGTGTACGTCGGTATTAGTCGCTGTTGCGTGTATTTGAAATTTCGTGTGTTTGTTTTCAATCAGCGTTCGATTATTTGGTCTCCATTTATTTTTTGACATTATGTTACCTTGATCAACAATTCATTTTCGATGAGTTCCATTATTATTTACTTTATTATTATTATAAAACTGTCGAATCCTTCAAGTCATCCCGAAAAATCTACTTAGAATAATAAAGGTTAAATTTTTTTTCAAAAATAATTCAAAGATTTTTCTTGTAATCAAGATTATTAGTCCGTAGGGTAGATCGCCTAACTAGTTCTACACGTATCCAATGAGCGGTGGAAGATTTAAAAAAAAACTCGTAAAAACACCCGATGTCCTATTTTTTATCTCTAGAAGCGCCAACCGAGATGCCTCACAGGCCGGAAACGAATTGCCGAGGACTACTTCGTCGCACACTCGTTTCCTTTGTCCGCATACGTGTGAATGGCGTTTCGCAACGATGAGCCGATAAGAGTAGACGGAGGTGCCCCGCAGTCGGCCCTCCGGGTGTCGTTAATTGATTCCAAACTAATTTCGCCATTCGGTCTTCCTATAATTCGAATCAATTGATTTACACGCTTCCCCGCCAGGCTCATCCCCCCCCCCCCTGTACACCCTCGCACCGCGGCCTTTGGGTCTGCACCCTCGTTATGCTCACGGTTCCCATTTGGACCGGGGCATGGCCGATTATCGCTTTTATCAAAGTTCCCATTCGTCGATATATCCGCCGAATGGGATGACGACGCGAAAATCGACGAACCACTCGGCAGGAGTGACAAACTACGAAACGAAAGTTTTCCGAGCAAACACGAGCTATGTTCGTTGGCGCTGATTTAATCAAATATTTTAATTATTTTTCATTCTCTCCAATTCTGTCTAGCATCTCTATCCGACGATTTTTAACGTTCGAAGGGCTGAAATAACTTTTGATGCTTGACGGCGTATCGCGTTGTAATTTTACGTGCGCACTAATTACCGAGGAAACTCAGCTTTTGTATTAAATTGCGGTATTATTGCACAACCGCTTTCGGCGGTTCAGTTGTGATGGTTTGTAAAAGTATTTAATTGAAATTAGATCATTTGAACTGTTGGATTGAAATAATCAGAAGAAAAAATGTTCACCGGGAATGAGAATGGTGATTGAAATGGGTTTACGCGGTTGGTACATTTTTGATTAGCACGATACTTTTTGCTCCCGAAATTTGAAAAAAACATTTTTTTTACCGTGCGAGCAATAGGGTAATAATGATATTTCATATGTTTCGATAACTTCATATAATCGCATATTATTGTCCAGTCTTATTTCCACACTTCATTCCGACGTATTATTCGCTACAACGTTTTCTTTTTACCATCATGTCATATCATGTAAAACCGACCGCCACGTCAATAAAAAAAAAAAGAAGAGAAAGATATGAGGTGCTAGCTACCGATTGGCAATTTTTTCAAAGCATATAAATTTCCTGCAAACCAGGAATAAATTTCAAACCAAAACAAATTTCGTCTGCCGATATAAATTCGTTTCGTTTGATCAAACGCTAATTGCGAAACGAATTTTCAAACAAAATCCTGCAAATTAGAGTGGGACATTTTTTTTTTGTGACGATGCGCGACAGAGTAATTGCGGGGTGAGGGCGGAGGAGTAGACGAATATGAAGATAAACCCCACTGAGATTGAGCACGAAGCCCTCCCCCGACGTATAGCCGATGTACCTCACCTCGATAAACCGCGACCGCGAGAATCTGGTCGGTCGGATATCATCGTGATTTCTACTTCTCCGGTTAGCTTATATATCGCGGTCGCTGTGTGTATATTCCTCATTAGCCCTGCGGTTTTAGTACTTTGCTCGTGTGGTTGGGTAAAATGCACGGTCACGCAGTCACGTATCCCGTTCTACGGTCCACAAGGAAATTTTGATTAAAACGATAAATCTTACGCGATCCGAGTGATCCATCTGTGCTCTCATAGCCGACGAAAATATCTCTGGAGTCTCTCCAATGTCGAATACTCGATTTAACTCACCTGAAACATAAGAAAAGAAAAAAATGCACGATTAGGAAATACAGATAATGAATCAAAATTGGCAATAATTATTGTCAGATTTTTTGCGCAGCTTTTAATAGATATTTTTAACGATTAAATTATTATTTTTTTCGTTTTTATGTTTCTACCGAAGCGACGTGGATTAAAATTTAATCCGGCGGTGAAGTTTCGTGGCAGCGCACGCTGGCAGCGAAGGTTCGAAACGGAAATGAGCGAGGGAGCGATCACCGAGTTCTGCTGGGCTAAACGCCCGATAGCCAGGTGCGAGACAGGTGAGGATTCACCTGCTCGCAACCTGCGCCTCGCGGGGCTACCTTCCTCCCACTTGCTCTTTGTAGTTTACTGACGATGAACCTTTCACGTCCCTCGGACCATCTTTGGCTCGTGCCCAAATCGCCATCTGGATCTCGATAAACCGTCTCGTCGGTCGAATTATTACGGTCGACGCATTAAGAACGCTAAATGACTCGATTATCCATCGGCGCAACGACGATTAAACGATAACGAAAGTATTAACAATGTTTTATCGAAGTGTCATTACGTTGATCGATAAGATAACGCGACGTGAGCATCCCCCCCCCCCCCCAAACGCCGGGAAAATTGATGAGTTTGATATAAATTGAAGAACAAACACATAAATTGATAAAATTATAATGTATTACTGATAAGCATTGATTGGTAAATTAATAAATTGATGGCTTTAAAATAAATTTGAAAAAATAATGATTTATGATAGCTATTGATTATATCTATTATTATCTGTTATTGCTAACTACAGCTCAGTGAATAAATAAATTGGTGAGTTTAAAATGAATGAGAAAAAAATATTTCAATTGATAACCATCGATTATATCGATTATCATATATTATGTATAAACATTGATCGGTACATGAATAGATTTATGACACTAAAATCTACAGAATCAAATCTCTTCGACAATGGCGTGAAATTTCGGGACGTGCGGAGCTTACGATGATCCGTCGAATCAGTTGACAAAAAAAATAAATAAATACACATACAGTTCGAAACAAAATCCCGGTAGCGTAAAAGTTGTCTCGAAAAATTCGAGATTTTCGATAAACCTCCGAGGCTTTTCATGCGCGTCAGTCACACACAGAGGAGGAAAGAGATGAGAATTTCATCTCGAAGCTAGAACCCATAGCTCCCGCAGGCTCCGGCTTTACCCCGGACCAGCAGCGGCTTTGGATTACTCAAACGAAAAGTTGCTTTTCCATGTTTCTCTTATTCCCCGAGGTAATTTCTGAACTCGAAGAGTCCCGGCGCGTGAATAAGACCGCGGGGAAAAAAAAAATGAAAAACGCGAACCGACGAAGAAACGAATGCGAGGAACGAAGATAAAAATAAAATAAAAATGAAGCAAAATAGCAAATGCGAGTGTGTGAGTGAAGTTGACGCGGAAGACATCCGCGATTTCGAGATTTTTCTCCGTATCTCTCTCCAGAGTAGAATTTAAATAATGTCACGAGACGAGGGTGAAAGTCGGGGGGATGCACGGAGGGTGGAAGTTCGAGTCTGTGACGAGTCTGTCTTCCGCACGACGGAATGTACGACACTATCACGTGACCCTCGTTTATTCATACGACAAAACCCGACCCATTTGTCTTTCGTTTTTACCCGTCTCGCGGTCCGGAAAAATATATTTCAACAGAACAAAATGAAAAAAAAGAACATAAACAATTAACAAAAAGAAAAAAAAATTTTTTTTTGAATCACGTAACCGTTCGGATAATTTATCTCATACCAGGTCGGATAGCAGATCCTGTGTATTTCGCAGACGTACGCAAAGCTTCGCTCTATTACCAAGTTTTGATTCCATGCTTATGGAAACTTCGTGTATTAAATATATGAAAAGTTACGAGTGAACATAGCGCTCGGGTATTGCGGGTTTCTGGTTCGGGAAACCGCGAGTGATGCCTGTGCTTACTTCGGTCGCCCGACGCGTTCTATATTCCCGTGGTTGCGTAAATTAATTCCTCGCTCTTGTTCCGGTGGCGGACGAGCTAGCTGGCGCGCCGGTTACTTTGCTCTGGGCGTTCGGTCGTTCGTCTCATCGGCAAACTCGGTTTCATCCCTCCGGTGCGGTGCGCAATGCACAACAACCATTCCCGTTTCGTACCGTAGCCGGGGACTGACATTGCCTCGTTCTCGGAGAAACTACGGCGGTACGGTGTCGATTCACGGTGATGCGGTGTACGGACGGACGAGCCGGGGCGAGGAAACCGACTAGTTCGACGAATACAGATTAGGGGGCGATAGCAGGAGGGGTCTTTCGCGGATCGAAACTGATGTGAAAGGAGGGTTGTCCGAAACAACTTGGGTCTAAAACAAACTTAGCGGAAAAACTTGTTTAGGGACAAATACTGTCAAAGTAGATTCTTCTCATCTACAAAGTGTGTAAAAAAAAAAAAAAAACGTGTGCGATACGTTCTTGAGGTTTAAATTATTCCGGTTGAAATTTGGGTTTAGATTTCTTTAAGATTATTGTAGATCGGGTTTTTGTTTTTATGTAATGTGATTTAATCTCGCCCATGCGCTATTAATATGGTTTTGTTGTTTTTCTCAAATGGTTATTTTTAGAGTGCTGGCCTTGATGTTGATGGATTGCTTTGGGAAGAAATTTTTCGAGATGAAAATGTTTTTGTCCGTTTTTTTTTGGGCGGAGTTGTTTTGACAGAGTCGTTTCTGACGAGGTTTTTTACACTTGTAAGCATGTGGAAATGATGGAATCATGGGAATTATGGGATCATGGTAACCATGTGGAATTATGTTTTGATTTCACATGAACGAGTCTCACGTAGCGACCAACATACTGCGTCATTACTGCCCTAACGGTCATACAGAGCCCATAGTCCCAAAGACAAGACTTTCATGTCACTCTGGACTCAGAGACAAAGATAACGTGAAAGGTCTTATAATCTTCAATGAGAATTCCCGATGCCCATATTGTTGGATTATGGAAAAAGACCCCGAGCTGGTTGACTCCGATTAAAGCCGAACAAAAAGTCACCGAAGTGTATCAACGTCATACGTTGCGTCAGATGTACGTCCTTTGCCGAAAGTCCATGCGAGTCGTGCTTGGAAGCTGATTTCCAAAAAGATGGCGGTATCAAGCCCTCAACGCAATGATATATTCCGTTTCTACCCGATTCTGTCGTCTCTCACTAAATTTTGATAAAAAGCGATGAGATTACTCGAAACAACGTCGCTTCGTAATGGACCATAATTGGAATACACGCCACGGCAGCTGTCGTTGGGGAATCCATCGGAGAATGTTATATAAGCGAGTGAGTGACGAATCTAATCGATCATTCGGGGGGGTTCCCAGCCCGACAGACAATCCACGGCAGTGGGACGGAAGTGGAATCAGGTTGGGGAGGAAATACAAATCGTACAGCTTCGGGTATCCACCTCCGTTGGTGCCGAGTACTCGCGGGTGTCAATTAGCGTTTGCGGTTCAGGTACGGCTTGCAATCAGCGTGCGGTACATCCAAGCCTCGTAGCCTGGCTACGCGTATGTGTACGCTCGACGCTGATGCTGCTGCTGGGTGCAAAACCTGGGAGATGGAATGATGAAGCACCGTGAGTGCCGCACGCCGATCGACGCGCCGGATATCGCCATTGCGCGTTCTCGCTCCGGCAATGGGGGGTGAGAGAGGGTAGATACCGATCTTCCGGTTTCTCTCTCTCTGTCTTCCTCTCTCTCGCACACACGCGGCTTATCCTCTTCACCGTTCTCCGGCAAGTACCAACCTCATCAGATATGCTGTTACAATTTCACCGGCAACTCCACGCAGCCTGCCTACATTCGCGAATGTGAGAATCGATTTCAGCCTCATCGAATTATTGCTTACCGCTCGTGATTTTAGATCATTCAATACATTATATTATCTCTACTCATATTTCCCACTCAAATTGCGTGCACGCATGTACCAAGAGCAAAAGACTTTATCCTGGTATGTACATCATTTCCGTTTCCGTTCGATTAAAAACGAACGAATAAATAGATGAATCAATAGATAAATAAATGAATAAACGACTCCGTTATTTGTTTCAATGGTAAAGCGATGATATTCCACAGGTTTAATAACTTATCATTGAAAAAAAAATACAACGGTCGAGGGTAGTGCATGTAACCAGAAGCAGAAGAAGATCGCACGAAGAAAATTGTGAAAAAAACCGCAAACCCCCAGAAGCCAAGCCGACGTTCCAGCCGAGCTGTGCGGCGATAAAACGACAGCGTGAAATATGGCTGGAACAAATGTTGGAACGGGAGATATCTGCTCGTTGGTCGTGGGCGTCTGGTCGTTCTAGAGACGTGTCGTCATCATCAACGACGTTAAAGTCAGTCCGGAGTCTTGGCGTACTCCGAGCGTTTAGAACGAAGGTGGCACTATCGCAGAGGGTGCGTAAAGTGGCCGGCCAACAGCCACCCATCGAGCGAATATCGCATCCAACCGGGAGGGGGGGTTGGGGGAACGAAAGAGAGTAAGTTCGGCGAGCGTTCTCTGTTCTTGATGCTCGTCGGGGCGAATAGCCGGGCGAGAAGTACCAGAAGCTCGACCCCGGCACGAAGAAGACATCAGAAGACGAGAGGGCGTAGCTCGACGAACGTAAGAGTAAAATAACGCAACGGAGGTTAGAGCGAAGCTTCGAACGGCGTTGAAGCAACCCGGTTGGCCGTAACGCGACGAGAGGCTCCTCGCGCGTTACGGAGGACCAGAAACGAGCTTTCTCGAACGAGCTTCTCCACCGTGAAACGTGCTGTCGTGGCACCAGCTGCGCGACAACACCCTTGACGATGCTACTTTACTGCTACACCCTCTTACAACGGGGATGAAAACGCCGCTTCGAACTGCGCACACGCTAATATCGACTAAACGTTGCCGTTACGGACGCAACGACTTTTACCCCCGCAAATCTTCTATGATACACGACGGCGTGGGAAACCTCGATGAGTTTTCCGATGATTTTTCTTGGGGTAACGTTGCGACGCAACTGTTCCATTTTTTCGCGAAGGAAGGAAGAAAATTGGATTCGATAAGTACGAATCGTTTGATCTCATTATCTCGACTTCGTCTTTTTCTTATTCTTACTCCGGAATTAGAGATGGTTTGGAATCGCGATAGCCTGATCTTCGTTCTGGAGCACGAGAAGGACGACGCAAATGGGAAAAAGGGATTTTATCGCAGTTGAAACGTAATCGTGCGGTTTCGAATTCTGATAAGGTTACGTTTCGCTACTTCTTACTCGTGTTCTCCGAGTGTTCGTTCGTTCGATTTTCGTTCCCTCGAATAAACCCAGAGCCAGAACGAATTGGAATTATTCGTTTTATTTATCTCGTCTGATCGTATAATCGTTTCGGATGTCGAACGGTACGATCGAGAAGATGAAGGTATGTATGGAGGACGTCGCTCGAAATAGGCGGGAAGGTCATCAGTTCGAAGCTTGCATTGGAATTATCACTTCTTTATTCAGTGAACTCAATAATAATTGCAGACACGCGATTTTTCCGTTACAAGTCTGATTGGAATATCGACATCAGTCGTGACGAGTCTTCCGTTGGGTCACGGGAATTTCAAAGGTCAATAAATATTGCCAAATATATTTATTCCAGTTAAAACTTCGATTCTCGTTCCGAATTACCCTCCCCCTCCCTTCCCAATGCCGATTTACGCGCAGATACATGACATATCTCGAAAATCGCAAAGTGCAGGACCTCCTTTTCCCGGCGATTCAGGCAAGCGCAACACAAAAGTCCTTTGTCGAGTACGCTCGAAGCTGAACTCGCGAAAATCGGTTTGAAAAATGTTGTGCCATGAAGCGAGTACATGCTTCAACCCTTAGATCCTCCAAAGGCAGTAGAGCGAGATAAGTATCTTACGGCTGTTGAAAATATTTGTTCGGTACATACAAAACGAGACAAATATACGATATATAAAAGTTTGGCGAACGACAACAGAGAGATTTCCGGATAATCCGAGTTTCGAGCATATTTGAACGAAAGACTACCGAAACCTTGGCCAAACCATCTGCGAGGTAGAAGTCTAATACATATATACGGCTGGATTCGCACAGGATCGGGCCATTCGCTTATCGAGATTTAAACTACGAAACGTGAAACAGCGAACTCCGATACTTCCAGTGGTACGAGTTGCCGGAGTTTTCGACTCGTGGACGACGTCGTACGCACCCTTTGGTCCTACCTTCATCCGTTAGACGATGGACGGACGCGACTTCGTTCGTCCGTGTGTTAGACCGCGCTACCGACAACCACCGTCGCTGCGACTACTACGACAATTACGTGCATTGTCATTGCCATCTAGTTTCACCAGTTTCGGTGGAGTAAATTTGAAAAGCCCGGTGGAGTCGCGCGCGACCGAGTGCAGAGCGCTTAATTAATTCCGAACGAATTTTCGGAAAGTCGACTGATTGTGAGCGATAATTCACCTCGTCAAACGGTGGGAGACTAACCACTTCTATTTTTCTAACCCTGTAAGTCCGTCAAAATTCATTTCCAAATGCTGGCGTAGCTCTTGCAAAAATTATGCGATCTGCAAAATATTTCGCCACAATAATTTGTTATCCGGATAATGAAACGAGTATTATTACGACAAAAAGATTTGCGTGGAAATCGTATTACCCAGCGTTATTAATTTTTTATTTTGTATCTTTTGAATCTCGCACCGTTGTTTTTACGTTTTTTAAGGGGCTATGAGCTTGTGAGCTTTGTGAGAATATTGATGCGGGAGTAAAACGCGGTTTGTAATCCGTGTCGAGACGAAATCCGTGTATTTAATAGTTAACCGACTGTCAGTCCCACTGCGGAACTCTGAACAATTCGATATATCGATTGGTGACTCCCTCCCCTCTCCGCCAGCCGCAACTACCCCGTCCCACAATGGCTATCGCTAATTGGCGGAACGATCGGACGAGACAACTACCGCCGACGTTACACGAATAGCGCACGAGCTGTGTGCTATAAATAAATTTACTACGAGGGAGAAGCTTTAATTTTCCCGGTGGTGTCTAGGCAAGTGTCTGCGCCGAAATAGGATTATGGACAATGCGGCTGATTTAACCCATTACCATCACTACCAAATAATATCGAGGCCGTCTCGCTCGGTGGATTCCGCCCAGTTGGTTTTTGAAAACGATTGTGAGCAAAGTAATCGTCCGAAGTGGTTGAAAAAATTACAGAAGTTACCCTTAACACTGTCGATAAGGCACGAAAAGTTTATTTATAAGAAATAAAATGGCGACATGTGAACAAAAAAACATAAAGGGATGAAAACGGAAACAAGAGCGGCTCATCGTCGGTTGATCGGCGGGTGGATTCCACCCAGTGCGATGGTTAAGGGTTTCCGGTGGTTGTCAACAATTCTGTCAATGTCGCTTATTCTCCAACCCTCTCTCCCTCCACTCTCAGTACAACCCACATTACCCAGAAATATCTACGAACCAATAATTTCCGTACAAGAAACAAATCCTTTCTCTTCTCTATCAAGTCCGTCGAGTCGCAAGCTGCATCCACAGTGTCATCCCCAATTCCGATAAGCCCGCCAATCCCGACCCTTCCCTTTTTATCGTTCGAACAGCTTCGTTCGAAACCGCGTGTCGCGGTAAAGCAAGTGGATCCGCGGCTGTGGATGTAAAGCCGTAGATATAAAATAGTTTGAATAAATTTGCATGTGGCTGTAACTATGTACTCTGGAGGGGTAGGTCAGGAGGGGATGATAATCTCAATCTGGCAATCGCGGGAAGTGAGTTTGATTCCGCGAAGGGGATGAAGCTCGGATCTGGCGAAGGTGGATGAGGGCCGGGCGAGTTGCCAGACGGTGCGCAACGCACGGAGGCTGAAGAGGCAACCAAGGACTAGTACGCCGCGTGTGACGCGGAGGCGCGAGGCTCGTGTGCGAATCCGTTGGGGTAGACGACGCAAGAAGATGGTCGTTGAAATGGTATTGGTGGAGCTGCGAGAGACCGAGAAAACCCTTCCTAGATCAATATGCAGATTATCGCGTTGCCGCGGTACGCTCTATTCGCGCCAATATAACGGAATTGGTAGATGCTACGAGGTTGTCTGGTGCACCCCCGTGAAGCGGGCTCTTATCGTGGAAAATTCGAGCGGAGTCTCGCATAGAGGGAGAGAGAGAGGGCGTGAGAGGGAGATTCCGCGCCAGCGAAGGGACTCACGGAACCGGGAGGAACTGAATTTTCATGAGCTACCGAAGGAATGTAGAGACGAAAACCGAGAGGGCGATGAGGACGCCGAATCTTCCTTCTCCAACTCCATCTCGATTTGCACTACTTAGTTATTTTCTTTCTTCCATCTTTGGTCCTTTATTCTCGCTATTGCCTCCCACCTTCGGGCGCCAGTGAACCTTCAAAAAACAGTCGTAACGCGCTTCATTCGAATATCAGGCTGGAACATCTAGATGAGAAAATTTCGAGGAATATTGAATCACATTGCATTTTCATGTTTCTTCCTTGTTTTTTTGTAGCATCAACGGCAGGGATGCTACAAATAGTAGAGACAAACGTAGAAGACGGATTGAAACAACATCGCGCGATGTTTCGTCACCAATGGGATTAAAAAAATGGCCGAACATGCAATCAAAATTTTTCTCTTTCTTGAATATCGAAATATCGACGAGCAACCAACTTAATAAACTAATATTCCGTTTGGTCCGAATAATCATCTACTCACTATTACTCTCTTCACTATATTCTAAAAATACACAAACAAATGCCATTCGCAGAAAATAAAAAAATCTCCGAGTGTTGTAAATAATTAATAATTGACACTTTCTGGCGCGCAAATACGTCTCGTTGTCTTCGTTCGTTGTTAATTGGTTTCATGCCCGAGGGAGTACACGAAGAAGCCGTCAGATACGGCAAAAACGTTGTTTCGAGAACGATTTCGGGTCACGCGATGCACGAAGCGACAGAGAGGACTCGCGGGAAAAAAGTCTGGTGAGACGTTAGGGAAACATCGTGGACGGAAAAAGGCGTGTCGTGAGAAAAGTTGATATTATCGGTGAATAACGGTTGCTCCTTTGTTTTTCCGTAAATCATTGACGTGTATTTGCCGTTGCCGGGACTATATTGCTGCACACGCGTGCAACGGGCGATACGGTATTATGAATCGTTCCCAAAGGAGATTCTCCCCCCCGAAGAAGAGGCAGCCCGGGGATTTGTCTATGTTTGTGTGTGCATACACGAGAATGCCCAGCTGGGGAAATAGGACCCGAGCGAAGATGTTACACCGTAACTCGCCGCGAGAACGGCGATGCAACGTCGCTGTTTCGCCTATGTTTGCGGTGCATTACACGGCGGAAACACACAATGCGTCTATTTACCAACGTTGGATCTGAGAAATACGAGTCACGGAAGAATAGAAAAAATGGATACAAGAATTGGTGGATATTATTTCGATAAAACAAACCGAAGGACAGTTCGGATGTATGAGCTTCAGGTGTGTGAACTGGGGTGTTTCGCTAAGGAATAAAAATTGAATTTTCGCGGCGAGCAGGTATTTTTCTGCTCGAGTATTTTAGGGGTTGTCTCGAGTTTGTTAAGTTTTTAAGGGTAAAAACTTTAAAAAATCGGGGCGACTCTAGAAATATATATTATATTATAATTGAATAAAAAAATCGGAAACAAATTCCGATTTTCACGGCAATACTTCAAAATATTTAGCTGAAAATTTGATTTTTTTCGGCAAAGCACTCGAGTGTACACCAATCGAGCTTGAAAACAAATGGACTACGAATTGTGACAGAAGTGGCACATGTGTGTCTCATATCTTTTTTTACGTTTGATCCGATAGCCAAAAGCTCTCTCGCGTCAGCGTCACGAAGTTTTTAGTTGAAATTTTTTACTTCTGCAGACCGACGCGAAAATATCCTCCGAAAAAGTAATTTCAGACTGGTTATCACTCTCCTGACATTATAAGTTACGGAAAACAACTTTCGTGGGTGTAAAATCGAGACGGATCAAGCTATCAAACCTCACGAATAAAAGCTCCGAGCCTTTCGATAAATTCTCCACAATCCCAGATTGCTTCGCTAGAAAAAAAAAAAGAAAATCTATCGAAATTCCAAAGCCATCCGTAATTCTCAAAAATCTGAAATCAATAGCCCGCTCCGAATCCCAAAACCGACCAGTGGCACGATATGTTCGACCGATAAACTCTATCTTTTTTTCGTCCTTCAGCCCTCGTCGCAATGTCGATTTCACACGACTTTCGCGTCGCGATCCGGTCCAACGAAAAAAGTCCCCGCATTTTTTTTGCTTGTTTATTTGTTTTTAGCCGGTACGATAAGCGACGACGAAACCGAAATGCTCGTCGACCATACATAGGAGATTTCTCGGCTACGTTCGATGGCACACGGTATATATGCGGTTGGAATATACACACCCGACCCAAAGCTCTTCCTGTATACGGTCTAGGGGCTCTCGGGCTCTTTCGAATCGACATTGCACCACTTCGACACACTCCCACACTCCCTCTCTCTCTCTCTCTCAAACACCCGCACACACGGACACACGACCACCCACAGTCGTTGAGATACACAAGCGAACGACCGCATTTGCCACACACTCGCACATCGGGAATAAACGGAAGCCAGCCACGAGAGTTATTGGGTGGTGCGCAAAACGCCGATTCCGATAGTCGACCAAAGCCTCGTTCCCAGGTACAGTGTAACTAGACGGCCGATGGGAGGGGTTGTTCGAAAGGGTGGAGGCGGGGGCTATGGGGACAGTTTGGGCGAGATACGAAGGGAGAAGAGAGCCACATCGCGAATACAGGTATGCCCGCCCGTGAACCCCCGCGCTTGTTCGACAAACTCGTTAACTCGGGATGACGCTCCAGCGGACGATACGCCAGGGCGTGATCCGCCGCGCGATGCTTGTGCTATCGTTGATGCTATTGACGATGCTGTTGCTTCTGGCTCTGATCGTCCGCTAACCTGAACAATGTTTTTACAACTCCCTCCCTTCCTCCGCCGCCCTCTCCCGCGTAGTAGCACTGACAAATAACCGCGGCTCCGAGTTTTCTACTCATCGCTCGAAAAGTATTAACGGATTACAGATTTATACGTTACGGGTTTACACATCTGTCGTAGACACGTTTTTTTTTTTATTTTTTTATTTTTTGATCAGGTATGGTTTTCATGGGATTGACTGGCAAAAATCAAGTCGACAGTGGTGAGTTGATGTACCTCACTCTCACACGATGAGAGGGAGAAGAATACTCTTGCCAGTATTATTATTTTACGTGAATTATTATTATTATTATTATTATTATTATTATTATTATGATTATTGTGATTATTATTATTATTATTATTATTATTATTATTATTATTATTATTATTATTATTATTATTATTATTATTATTATTATTATTATTATTATTATTATTATTATTATTATTATTATTATTATATTTAATAATTTAAAAAATATTAATGTTAATATTAATATTAATATCGAAATTATTCTTCTTATTATTATTATTAGTTTTATTTTCATTATTATTACGTATTTCCATCACTTATTTATACGAAACTAATGGACGCAGCCGCAATGTAAGTAAAAGCACTTTCTCGTATTTCCTCTACAGCTTTATTTGCTGCTCGTGGTCCCGAGGTGGATAATAATTTCAACGAGTACAAGTGTCTACTTGCAGGTCTGGCAAAGAGGGCAGGAAAGGTTCGCGGGATATTCGAGAAGACGCCATTGCTGGTGAATAAAGGATATAGTCACAAATTGATAAGGCAGATTACTCAGACGCAGTCGGATCGTCTGTGATCGGAATTTTGCATTTATGATTTCGCGCTGTCTCGTCGACGAGTCGCACATCACGTGATCGAGAAACGAGAATTGAATTGGCGGTAATATACATGACAGAAGAATGAAAAATTGAATGAACATCTCGTTGGAAAGAGACCCGAAGGGTCTCGTTCGTTCTTTGCCGAGTGAGAAAACAAAAGTGTAACGCGAGATGGGTCAGAGACTCTTCAACTTCAATTTTGCCTCGAAAGTATGTAAATTAGTGCAAACTATTCGACGGAACGAGAAAAGAAAAATTGAGTGAAAGTATAGTCGAGATGCGAGCGACGTATAATTCAATCTAAATAGTACAATGTGAGTTTGAAGAAATTACGAAGAAGGAATTCAGTAATTATTGAAGTTAAAGCAATCGTTGGAAATATCTGCGGTTTGGAGGCAAAACCGAATAAATCAACTTGGTCAAAAAATAAGATTAAATCAGATTTTTATAATTTAGATTCTGTAAATCAATTTTAAACACAGATTGGCTAAGAATAACCCATACAGCATTGAATATAGAAGATTAAACTTACCAAATAATCCCATTTTATGAGCAAAACCAAATAAGTCCAACGATGTGTTTTTTTTAAACTTATAAGTTATGGACTATTTAAAATTTACCGACTCCGACATTTTGTCTCTCTCATTGCGTCAACCCCTCGTGCACGGAAAATAAAAAACGAAACCCCATCAACGCCTAGAGAAAAGCCCACTTTTGGCCTACCTCTGATGCTGTTTCGTCGTTGACACGCCGCAAGCTCGTACGCGTCGTGCAATTTCTCCGGTTCGGGTAATGTCGTTTCACCACCCAAAGAGCAAGTTATTCCATCATCTTACGCGTCCGGGGTTGCGGAACTTCGCACGACCGAATGAGAAACGTTTTCGCGGCTTTGCCGTGGCTGAATTTCGCCGGTTAATTATACGGATTAAACGACGAGGAAGGTAACGACTAAGCTCGAGCGCGCGAAACGCTTTTGTCACGCCGCGCATTCGGCGTTTTAGCGTGTGCGCGGTCCATGCATGTATGACCCGTCGTGGAACACGTTTGTGAACTATTGTCCTATTGTCAGCTGGACGGCAAACGGTGTTGCGATGAGAATAACAACGACTAACAAGCACCAAACTATCTCCACTCGCTGCCCGGTCAGCGGATAATTGTATTTTTTTTTCTCTCGTGCTTCCTTAAATCTCGTTTTCTTTTCTTTATCAATTGTTACGCGGTAGGAACCATTTTGGAAATCAACGTTATCTGTACAAATATATTTGTAATTGACATCAAAATCTACTCGAAACCGATGAAATAATTAAAGGATAATCAGATACTAATTAAATGCTCTATTGCCGATAAAAAAAAACTGCACACCATCAAGTTCTTATGCGATAAAAAATATAACTAGACCATAATTAGAGGCTCATTGAAGGCTCCTTAATGAGCGTAGAATCAATCGATTCGGTCCAAGGAATCGGAAGATATTGGCATTTTACAAAAATTTGAAAATGAATTATTATTTATTTTTTTTTTTAATCATCGAGCGCTATAACCCTGGTAATATATAAGTCTTAAATACAAACAAATTGTAATTGTAATATATATTATAATTATACGGACAATTGTAAGTTCCATCATTTTTTAAATTGCGATAACTTTTTCTCCTGAAAATGTAAAGGGCTGAGATTTGGTGATATCTCTGCGTTTTTGGTCTAGATTATGTAGGTCAAATTTAGAAAAATTATCTCCACCCACTCTTCACATAGGGGGGTAGAGGAAAAAACGCCAAAGGTACGATTTTACACCGATGTCGCTGGATGAGGCTCGACATCAGATGTTTAGGTTGAATTATCTAAACTGTCGATTCCAGCTCCAGTCGGTCTGCTTCATCACCTCTGATAAACATGTACGCGTGTTTTTCTCTCTTTTTTATATATTTATTTATTCATATATTCCAAACGATGGGGATTTATGTATTTATCGTTAGCGTCGATGCGAACGACAGGTGCGCCACCGGTACACGTCGACGGGGTTTGTTATGATGGATAAACACATTCGTTGTTGCTCTCGATAATCCGCTTGAACGCAGAAAGGTGAATTACCGAACGATCGAAACGGAAATCAAGAGAAGCATCATTTATGCCCGCATTCGATAACGCGATGACACCGCGTAAAATCCCGTACGTCACATCCCACGCTGCAAAACGTTCTCCGACTAATTTACGTATTTCGAATTTTTTTTTTTTCTATTTATTTTGTGTTTTTTTTTTTTTTTTTTTTTTGCCGCTATAAATTACGATGTCCCAGCCACGCATGTTTGATGTGAAGCGTGATGGAGGACAGGTCGGTGTGCAAGCGGAATATTTCTACGAGTGCAATCGAATCGACGTTAGAGCAATTGGCAATTGAAGACACAAACAGACAATCCGATTTGTCCCCATTTTGGCCGACTACAAACGTTGCGATCTCTCGGATCGGCCAATTACTGGCGCGGACTCGTTATTTCTATTGTAACGAGCTCCGGAGTATTTACCAGATGTTTAGAGTGTACTCGAATTTCTTTTCAAGCCCCATCGAGTAAGGTGTCTTTGGATAGGTCTTTTAGAATGCAACGAATGATGTTCCAAGATCGTTTTACTTGAAACCTCCGGTCACGAGATATTTTGTATCAAAGTCGTTATCAGAGTCTTCCCCTTCCTATAATTCTTCAACTATCGAACATCCGGAAAAATTCAAGAATGTAGCTTTTACTCGGAGCTTTCAATGAAAATTATAACAAGCAATGGAGCAGAAATATTTTACGAAGAATTTCAATAGAACTCTTTTTCGAAGCATACTTGTCAAAGTGAAGTAGCTCCTGATACCTATTATAATAGGTCAAAAAGAATGCTAGTGATAATGTTCTTGGCGAGTTTTTCCCTTAATAAGTCGATAAAAATGTATTCGAAATACTTTTTCAAACAAATAACTATGATTAATTATCTTCCGACAATAAAATGTTTTACCCCTCTGCAATAATAATAAATAATCCGTATGAATTACCGTTTTATAATTGCTTTCGATATTCAACAGCAATTATAACCCACGACAAATTAATAACGAAAGTACGTCAAGTCCACTTTTATTGAACGAATGCCCATGTATTGTTCCAACACTACGTATCGACATCTTTGTACCGCGCCTCGACATTGCGAACGGTCAAAGAGTGCGTCCGCGATTTACGTTGCATCTCCGATGCAACCCGAGAGAGGAAAATGCGTCGATGGACTGACGTGAAACTGCTGCACCCTGGATCGACGGCCGCGAGCACCGAGGGCCCGATCGACAACAACAACGACGACCGCGAGAGCTTTATGTTTGCCCCGTGCCACGTTGCTGCGGCTTGGAAACGTTACGTTGCCACTATCGTCGAACGTAGATAACGTTGTCGAAGCTCGATCGTGAATTCGAGCAAATTCACGGATGATCGGACCCGCGTTCGGTTAAATTCTGCTGTGGCTATGTCGACGAGCGAACGCTTGCGGCCCTCGTCGACTATACACGGTCCGTGCAGTCCATCGATGATAATATACGTTGCTCGTGGAAAAGAGCCTGACATGTTTTAGCTCTACGGAACGGAGATCCCGGCCGGAGTTGTGTCAGCCGCAGCCGCAGAGACTGTTTCAGCGAACCGTCGGATAAACGAGAGATGCTGCGGTTACGTATCAATCTCGATTATTGAATGAGAAAAAATTGGAATATGATAAAATAGATAAGAATGTGGGTTTTATTTATTTATTCATTTATTTACTTATTTATTTATTTATTTATTTAATTATTTATTTATTTATTTATTTATTTATTCATTTATTTATTCATTTATTTATTTATTTATTTATTTATTTATTTATTTATTTATTTATTTATTTATTTATTTATTTATTTATTTATTTATTTATTTATTTATTTATTTATTTATTTATTTATTTATTTATTTATTTATTTATTTATTTATTTATTTATTTATTTATTTATTTATTTATTTATTTATTTATTTATTTATTTATTTATTTATTTGAATCTTATATGGAACCATAGATGGATTTTCATGCACGGGAATGACATCAACAGTCAACGAAATTCCAAATCAGGGTAGAAAAAATTATTCACTAATTCTATTCGGACTTTATTTTTGCCATATGAAAGGTAAAATTCATACCGATAAATTACAGATTTCTCTGAGGTAATTGTAAAATTAACAAAAAATAAAAGATATACTTATTCGCTTGGTTATTAGTTCTTATCTATCGATTTATTCGCGTCTCATCAAAATATCGCGATTTGATAACCAATATTATGTCTACGAACGACAAAGTGGGTCCTCCCTCAAGTATTTATCAAGCAGAGCTTCTAATATCGTCTACAAATGAAAGTAATATAAAAAAAAACGTCTGTCCGAAGACGTTGAAATCTTGTATATCCAAAAATAAACACGTTCGCCCAGAGAGGATTTACCATCCCTCGTTTGGTCGTTTCTCGTCTATTCAGTTCGCAGACAAGGAGTCCAAGGCCAAAATTACGGGGTACTTTGCCCCCCTGTTTCGCGTATCTCACGTGGCACGTACGTTCGTCCCGATATCGGACCGTCGAGACTATTCGAAGGAACAAACGGCCCACGCACTTCGCCCCAAAAAAAAAAGGCACCTTTGCTTCATCTCATTCAACTCTCACGTTTTCACCCTCTTTCCTCGACTCTTCTCATCCCGGTCCACGAGCAAAGGTCACGACAAGACGAGGGGAGCATTTTTTACCTTCGCAAGCCCTCTCTTTTCTTTCTTTTATTGTTCTGTCCGCCGTCCTTCTGCCCACCCTTCATCCCTCGCCCCGAGGGTGGGTTTTTTCACCGTTGATATAAATTCGCTCGACATTATTTCAGTCGAGCAATATCACTCTCAACTACGATTGCGTGTATAACGTTGAGAATAAAATTAATTACAACGAGTAAAGTGATAAAAAGCAAGCAAAGTACGAAGAATTTTTCCGAAATGGTTCGAATACTTTTCGTCCAGTTTCACATTTATTCCACTCACTAAATCGCAGAATAAAAAATTCTTTTGTTTCCTCAATATCACGTTCCACGGCCGGTGTTTCCAAACCAGAAATTCCCGATCGATACAGATCCATAAATTCCTCGTACAAATAATCCCCGGTGTTTTTTCTTTTCCGATCGCGATAAACCGACCCTCGGAAATTCCATCGAAATCAACGATATCCATCGGCACGAACGATCATTTTCGCGATTCACCCGAAAAATTCGGAATTCCGAGCATAACGAAACATTCCAACTGCAATCCATCCCTCAATTGGAATCAATATATTTACACTGCAAGATAAACGAAAATAAAAAAATCCCCTTTGTTCGTTCTCGGTCACGAACAGACTGGATTCAACGTTCACCATTTTTCTGTATTTTTATCAACACGTTTTTCACGATGCTCGTTGAAAGTGCAATTTAATTCGCGACAAGACCTCATTATAGCTTCCGCCAAAGTTGATGCGACAGTTGCACGAACAAATGGCCGCGCAGATGCATCAACCGGAGCGTCAGTAGTCGAATCAACGTAATAAAAAGTTACAATTTAAAAAAGAGAAAAAAAACGAGGCCAGCACCTGCTGCGCAAGCATTAACGCCTCAACGCGGCGTACACACAACGTACACCGGCTTGTGCTAGTTGTGATACTAACGAATTGATTACGATATTAAACAAAAAATGAAGAAGAAAACGAGTTCCATAAACATATATCTATACATAGCGTAACATCGGGTGGTGTATGAGCATCTCGGGTCGTCCCCTCGAGATACAGTTTGGATTTGCATATCGCGCGCACCGGATACGAGTCCGGTTGTTTGATACAAGAAATTTTCCGACCTCCACCTGTTCACCGATGTTCCGAGCCTTTTTAGCCGCGCAATTGCGAAGCGTGAACTCATTCGAATTGTCCCTTCGGGGGGGGTTGAAAAGAGTCGTTAAAGCGGACGAGACTCGGCGTTGACGGGTATATCGGTAAAATGCACGAGAAAATACACAACGACGATAAGAATCGTCGGGTTGCGTGTGTTATATACACATATATACGTTATAAAACGAGGTCACTTCGCATACGCGGTAATCTTGTGAAATCATGGCGGATATTATAATAATGGGAACGAACTGTGTCGACTCGCGAAGGGCGTAAGTGAGATACTACCGGATTCCAGACTTTAGCGACAAATATATATCTGTACACATATATATCTCACATATTTCATATATATGTGCGAGTGAGAGCGAGAGAGAGAGGTGAAAGAGACCCCGGTCTGTAACTTTGGCCATCAAAGTTGTCCCAAGTGCTATTTCCGACTGCAGATTCTCATTTAATCGAAGTTGTTGTATGTAAGGTACAGTGAAGCGTTGTATAACTGCCAACGATAGTTCGTACATCGGCCGAGAAAGCGTGCTGATGGTCGCGGTCGCGTCGGCGAAGGGGTGAAAAGGGCACAGGCTGGTCGCCTGATATACCCTGCGAAAGGTATCACATTACATGGAAACCTGCCTTCATAGTTTCGAAAGCTGCCTACATCCCCACTCTCCTACCGTCCGTTTCGGTGGAGGGGCGAAAGGGGTTGGTATCGCGTGACTCTGCAGTTTGTGTGAGTTTCTCGTGGAACGCGAGAGAGATAAAGGGAGCCGCGGGGGTGGAGGAAGATCGGGGACACTTCGTTGTATAACTTTGCTGGATACCTACGAGACTTTGCACATTTTTCTTGGGGAAATGAATAACCATAAACGTTCTCGGAAACGAACGAGACGGTTAAACTGCGACGCCACATTGTGTATTTAAGACCGTTGCGTCGACTCGTGTACTCCATCGCGAGCTTTAGCTCTGCGTAACTGCCGGCTACCCCGCTGAGCTTATTTTCTTCGACGTACTTTTCCATGTTGCTCCTCCTCCACCTTCGTTTGCGCCCTCCGTGCTCCGATACTCTCGTAAATTCTCGGTCCCCGAGGAACGCAAATATGTAAAATACGATCCGGAATAACGAAACGACGAACGAGTTAATCACTAGGATCAACCGGGAACGACTATTTTCAAGTTCCCGATGCTTTATCTGACGAGCTACCCGGCAATTATCGACGGCGGCGGGGCGGAGGGTGCTGGGAGGATGGACGTTTCCACGGGCCAACGTAATCCTGCCGTATACGCAAACGACGGTTGGCTGGTAGCGGTAACGACGAATAATTTAATCGTCTACGAGAGAATTGGAAAGATGATTGGCCTTAACAAGAGCGAGAGATATCCGAAGAAGGTTTCGAAGACGACCTTTAATCCGGTTAACCCCAGGGTCTCGTCTCGTCACGCTCATCTAAGGATTTCTTTTCTTCTTCTTCTTTTTTCAACTCTCTTCGTCCTGTCTCGTTCTTACATCATCAACCATTATTGATTGTTGGGGGATTTGGTTTGTAAGACGTTTATCTCGTGAAGTTGAGCGTTCTGTCGATGACGTCGTCCCAGGCGCATGTGGCGAGAGTTACCTGGGTTTGGATGTGGATGTGGCCTACTTGTGCAAAATAATACTCTTTGCACGTTGCTTTTTGTATAATGAAAAAAGTGAAACACAAAAATGTAAGCCGCTTGGGTTCTGCGGATTGCATTGGTTTTTTTTATTTTTTTGTTGTTTTTTCGCCAGTTGGAGAATGTTATTAAAAAATGGACTTACAAAGGATGTTGGCTCGACGAGGGATGCTCGATTCGTTGTTATTTTTCGACTTTTTTAGTGCGATATTAATTCTTTTCGATATTATCAATAATTCTTCAATGATATTCCGTGAATTGAGTATACGTTCGGACACCGATTAATCGCACCGTTGGAAATAAAGCGGGAGCTATTCGTTTCTACGCAAATAAACAAAACCATGATTAAAATCCATTCGTCGATCATTCACTGTTAATTCGATTGTATAATTCAATCCGATTCAATGATTTATAAATAATTATTAATAATAAATGATTTACTACATCGCTTCACGAATAAATCACGTAGGCAGTTACGCCGTTCCCAAATGTTTCGCGCTAGATGAGCAAGAAAGACAATGGAAGGATGAAGTCAAGAAAGACATTAAACGAAGGTTGGATTTTCAATTAATAATCCGATTATCGATGAGAGCTTCTCGAACGGTAATTCATGACGACGTGAGCCTGCCGAAATAAAATAAAAAACCGGAAGCTCTCTGCAACTAATACGACAAGTACTCGATGTACTGTTAACATAAACGAACGTGTAATACCGGTAATACGATGTAACGCGTACTTATACATATATACGATATATATATAGCTGATCTGAGATCTTTGGAGCAGCGGTAAAGCTCGACTATACGGGACAAGGGAGGAAGAGCTTAGACCAAGAGTTTCGGTGTGCGCGCATCTCACGAGCAGTGCCAGCTATGACGCTCTGGCAACAGCATCAGCGGGTTCCAGACCGCGGATGCCGGATCGATCTCCCGCGCGGGCATGACGTCACGACAATCCACCCCCGCTAGTCCACGTACTCCGTCCGTTTTTACGTCACCGTTTTTGTACATTTTTTCTCGGGTAATGTCAGTCTCGTTGAAGGTAATTCGCTTATTTTTGGTTTGTTTTTTTTCCACAGAAATCGTTAGTGGTGGCTATTTATAATCCTCCCAAGTGCTTGATTTCGGCGGTTTTGGAACCACGGCTACGCCCTCAACAGCGATAGATATAGCATTCGCAATTTTAATCAAATTCGGGATTTGGAAAAATTTAACATTTCTCAATTATTATTATTATGATTATTGTTATTGTTATTATTATTATTTTTATTATTTTTTATTATTATCATTATTATTTATTTTTTTATTATTATTATTAATTTTTCTATTTCTCCGAGTTATAAAAAAATCATTATATTCTGAAAATATGAAAACAGATAATTGAAAATATATTATTTTCAATTCGGGTATAGTTGAACAACATCGTATTCTTGCTCGAAAAAAAAATCATAAAATCACAAAACCATAATTATGAGAAAACGATCATCGCTGCAGCAATTTTCGATGCATATTGCTGACGATCTTATCGCGTTCAGCATTCAAATAAAAACGAACCAACTCGCGAGGTTTCAGCGCGGGGTAATTGAAGATATTTGGCGCGGTAAATTCGTAACGAGATAGTCTTGCGACGCAGCATCCACTCCGAGTGTATCGCCGAGTGCGCATTATATGTACGTCGCGTTGCACGAGGGCCAAAAGTCGACTCGTCGACGACGACGACTTTCAAAACGCGAACGACTCCTCGGAGGTGAAATTCCGACGAGCATAAGTACTGTAATACAGCGCGAAACGCGCATTGCCGTAGACTTTTGCCGCCCAAACGTATCGCGAACGCGGCACAGCCCGAGAAACATTCTCGTATTCCCTCGGCTGCATAACGCTCGGCTGCAGGGTCTGAGGCAACCCTCCAGGCTCCTTTTCCATTACGTTATGACGTACGCGACACTCCAGTGCCATCAACATACGGCGAATTTTTTTCTTTTCTTTTTTTTTCGTTGGTTTATTTGGGTTTTTTTTTCTTGTTCTTGTACTCGTTCCGACCTCGGTGGCTTGCCACCCCCGCTCGTCCGTTGTATTCCCCGGGGATGCGATATTTCGAATCTTAATCCGCAACCTCACTCCGAACAAATCACGGAATATACGTTCATGCATGAACGTATGTCCGGATATCATATGTCTACGTATGTCTACGGATGTCATACAATCTTTCGGCG
Organism: Sussaba pulchella; assembly: GCA_963971145.1. Classification (NCBI taxonomy): domain Eukaryota; kingdom Metazoa; phylum Arthropoda; class Insecta; order Hymenoptera; family Ichneumonidae; genus Sussaba; species Sussaba pulchella. The sequence continues at coordinate 3,306,902 of OZ020173.1, forward strand.
ATGTATGATATTCTTTCCACGTACATGGATGCTTTTTGAATGTTCGATGAATTTGCAAAATAACGACGGAAAGTCGGTCTCGACGAAACAATTTCCAATATCAGGATTGACATTTTTTTGTTCTATCGATTCGAGGGACTTGGTAGAACTGCTCGATAATTAAGAGTGCAGAAAACTCGAAAATACTGCGGAATACACGTATTTCAATTTGTTGGATTATTAAATGTGACATTGATTTGATTGATGTAGTATTGATATTGTTGATTAGTCGACTTATCAAATAATTCTGTCAGCAACGCAAAAAATCTGTAATTTATACGAAAAAACAAACTTTCAATTTTGCGTTGGTCAGCCTTTTACAACCAATTTTTTTTTTTTGCGCTTCAATTATTGTGACCGATCCCTCGAGCAAACTTCCGCCAAAAAAAAACCAGTAAACAGAAATAATTGTTTGCATCTACGTTAATTTGAACGAAATATTGCCGACGGCCTGCGTGAGCGATATTTCTGCGTTCCCCGGAGACAGTCCGACCCACCCGTCGCGATATTTTAATTTTTTCGCAATCTGCGCGCTTCCACAAGGACTAAGTTGGTTGAAAATAAATAAATAAATAAATAAATTAATTAATTAAACGAATGACTAAAAGAATGTAAAGAAATAAATAAATGAACAAATAAATTAAATAAGCGGATGAATATAAAAATGTCAATAATTTTCACGAAGTTTTTCCCGAAGAATGCATATAATCCACAGCTGTCGGCTACTGGTTTATATTAAACTGCTCATTGTCACGTTCCGGAATAACGTTATAACGTGCCCGGGTAATTGTGTTATCGTCCACCGTCGGGCTGTTGCTCCGCTTACCCCTGAACCTTCCTCGACGTCCTCAGAGCTCTCCTCTTGACCGTCCACCGACTGAAGCGAAATTTTTTCATTAAAGCCTTTCCTTTCCCACCCTCGCTCTCCCCAACCCCCTTTGATCGGCCAAGCCCGAGCTTCGGACTCCGCCGATCCTGCGTCCGTTCGGTAATTTCGACGGTTTATACTGCAAAAAAGTCGAGAAAAACCAACGACAAAGAACGAACGGTTACGGTTTTTTTTCTCACCCCGTAGTGTGCACACGTCCCCTCTTCCCTTGCCCCTTTGGAACTCTCGTCACCGTGCACCAGCTTCTTACGACTTCTTCGGTCGTCCATTAAACGTGCTACCCCGGGACACGGCAATCTATGAGCTTTGGCACACTTTGGACGCGAACTTCACTCGCTTCTCATCGAGCACGGGGTCACACCCTGATCGCACCCCCGACCCCTCTGTACCAAAGTTAATTATTTTTTTCCGCTATCTTCGACAGTTTTATCATGAAAATGAAATCGTTAGCATCGAAGAGTGTTTGATGGCTACGGAAAAATTGTGCCTCGGTGGCTTATCGATATTGATCGTTTAGAGTGATGAGCGAAGACGTTAAATAATTTTATTATTATTATTATTATTATTATATTTTTTTTAAAGAGGCCACTCATCACTCACAAAACTATTAATTAATCATCTCCCACGAAAAAAATCGAACGCGCGACGTCCGAATCGAACGAATAATATATGAAATCTCGCTAAAAAGTAGGAACATGGAGAAAAAAAATAAATAAATATAAAAATAAAATTGAGAACGGAATTGAATCGGCAAAATATATTGGTTTTGTCCGTTCCAATTCGGTCGTTCGTTCGCACCGATCCCCGAGCGTCTCGTGACAGGACGTCGCGCCGCCCGGACAGGGCCCATTATTATCGCGGCCGTGACACACCGGACAAATGACAAAACGCGTCGTCTCGCTGCTCTTTTGTCCGTTCGAAAAATATCCGACGAAACACCGCGTGTATTAACATCGTCGCCGCGGTATCGCACGGAACGACCGAGACCGAGTAAAAAAAAAGCAAAAAAAAAAAAAACAATCAAATTAAAGCAAACAGAAAAGAACAAAAACGAAAGAACAAAACGTCACGGTAGCCAAGAGTCATCAAGAAGATTTCATATACCCATATATAATTTGTACGACAAAAGGTTTTAGCCTTGACACCGACGGTCATGCCGTCCAGAGACAGAGGTCGTAACCGGATTGTCAAACTTCCGGCGAACACGTACCCGCGCAGTCCGTGAAAGCCGTGTGGGCAACACATTGCACGGGGGGGAAAGAAGAACGGGGAGGGTGGTGGGAGTCGGAGGCGAAGGTTGGAGAAGGTAACGTGGGCGGCTAGCAAAGGCCCCGACGGCACAGGTACGGTATAACGATAATAATAACATTAATAATGATAATGGTCGAGCGAGGATCGGTACATAGCCCGAGAACCACCCTCGCAACCGTGTACACACACACACACACACGCCCGTTGGAAACATACACGGGCGCGCGGATGAGAGGGCGGGGAAGAAGGTGGACCGAGGACCGAGAATGGTTGCCTAGAAGCAATGAGAGACGGAAATAATTTTGCGCCCGGACGAAATGGAATGTTAATGCTGGTTTGCGTTATATAGCCCGCGGGAGTAGAGTGAATCTACTGCACAACGACGAGGACGGCGAGGACGAGGACGAGGACGACTACGCCACACGACCCGTGCCTCCCACAACGTTAATACAGCCACTCGACCAACATTCGCCCCAACGTGTGCCCGACGAGGCAACTTTGTTATTTGATGCCACACATAACAACGCGGACGACGACGACGACGACGACGACGACGACGACGACGACGACGACGACGACGACGACGACGACGACGACGGCAACGGAGACGGAGACGACGACGCGTGTGACGAATGCGCGGCACGCACGACGTTGCCCACATTAACCACGAGATACACAACCCGATGACGAGCACCACTTTATCCAAATACAAGAGGAGACGACGTTTCTACTCCTCCTACCAAGACTACCTTCTCACCCCCTTTCCACCCACACCACCCTCCGCTCTCCCTCCCACACGGTCGCGCCCGGTGTAATGGACACGACGGGCTCATTGCGCATGGCGTAAAACAGGGGTTAAAAACGGAAAGGCGTTAGCCGGCTTTTCCCGTGACCTCCCGGCAAAACGTATGCGTATCACTGGGGGATATAAAAAAAATCCGGGGGACGAGAGAGAAAAAGAAATGAGAGAATTTTATAAGGACACGGGAGCGTGGAATTGTTTGCGAAAAAGAGAAGGACAAAAAAAAAGAGCGACTTTGTTCGTGTACGTTTTCTGGTGGGAATTACTGTTTGTTGTTAGAGAGCTTAGCAATGTGAGACCGGGGTGGAAAGGGGGCGGGCAAAGGGGTCGACAAACATGGCGAAACAAGGGGGGAGGGGAGTGGAAAAATCTACAGGCGATTAAAAAATAACGCATAGCCGAGTTTCTCGGATTCCACGGACTGTACAGATGTATGTGAGTGCGGGGATTATTATTTTTTTCTTTCATCCGGTTTTTTTGTGCTCCAAATCTGTTTAAGCTAATACGTTACCCAAAGGTTTGCGTATATTTTCCACGTGAATAAACCAATGTGATGTATTTTTTCCTGAAATACATCTATAGTTATGGATTATATTGGAATCATAAATGATGAAAAAGTGGAATAAGATGTAAATACGTTAACTAACCAATGGAGTAGAATTTCTTGCGAAGTACAACCGATTCTCGTTTATTCCGCCCGGTTAACATTATTTAATGGGATCAGGTTTGCGATAAAAATGAGAAAACTAACGAAACGACGTTTGCAGAGAAAAAAAAGTTCAAGTCTTCCATTCAAATTTGATTAATATCCATACGGGGTTGCGTTCTATCGAGAGACTTTTTCAATTTATTTCATTCAGTGGTAATTCATGAAGGAATAAGGGTTGTAACAACGGCGGGATGTATTTACGACGAGTATATATACATACGTATATACGCGGCGTGGATGGGCGAAACAATTTCCCCAGTTGCTGTAAATCGTTGGACGACGTGTACGTTACTGTGGCTACGTACTTCGCCGGGCGATGGTGTGCGCCGGGGTAGCTCGTTGTTGCCCCGTGTGGGTGTGTATTTCGCGTTACGAAGTTCCGACCCGACGGGTGAGCTCAGGGAAAAATGGTCCAGAAGCTTCGAACATCCAGTCTGACTTATAACAGGGAAAATACGAATTTTTCGCCTCCCGTTGCTTCACCATACATCGAATGTAGATGGTTCTGTATACGTACGTATATTATTTACATATATACGTAAATAATATACGCGTGGGTGTGTGGGTTCTGTGAAGCTTCTGCAACGTTATGATATCTAAAAAAAGTCGATTCCATACCTACGGGGAAGCGAGATTATATAATCCTTCGTGAATCCCGCTATGTATTACGAAAAAGAAAAAAAAAACATTTTTTTCCGTTTATTTTGCAGCCAAGCTTATTCCCGCAAGACGTCGCGTCTGACGCGGACAAAATCCTTTGCGGCTGCTGGTTTAATTTATCAAAAGCGTCTAGGAGAAAAATATCAGCAATTTTTTGTAATTTAAGAGACTGAATCTTGTCCCTGGAGCAGTGGGATGGGTGTAAAAAAATTTCGTCGATAAATAATGGAATTAAGTAAATGAATGAGTGAATAAATAAATTTTGATAAATATATTTAGTGTAGCGTACTGTATTCTAGATTGCAAAAAATATTGCTCACGTAATGAATTAATTTAATATATATTCAATGATATATTTTCATTTAATCAATATACATATATATATATATTCAGTTTATTCCAATCTTTATCGAAAAAAAAATCATCAAAAAATATCATACAATTTTTTTTACCTATAAATAATTGAAGAAACAATCAGGTTGAGTGCAAAACGGAATACTCTGAGAATTCAAAAATTTCCCAAGGGTCTTCGCGAAATATACGATTGAAAAATGCATTCAAACTTTATTTTTTCGTATCGTTAGAACCTTCGAATAAATAAATTGTCACAGGCTCGTCGAAAGGACGTGCCGGCGTAGAATTTGAATTTCCAGGTCGAACTAAACCTCGTCGAGACACGAAACGTTGAAAGCCACGAATCCAACGAGACACCCTGCAACATTCGAGAACTAATTGCACAAGCGGCTGCGTGGGCTACGTGATGGATTTGATCGTTCGATTACGATTCGGAGCATTCACGTATTTCTCCTATAACGTTGGAGTTTCGCGGTCCAAGCTGTAACCCAGCTATGGGCTCTCTTACAGTTATTATGATATCGAAGCGCCTTTAAGGGTGTATGTTCCTCGGTGACGTTGTACCCGGGAGATTGTGCCTCGTGAACACAAATGTCGGGTCTCTGCAAAATACACGAACGAGGATAAAGACGACGACGACGACGACGAGAACGAGGACGAGGGTCTCGCATCAGCACGAGTATATTTCACCGTCGCTCTCTTCGGGGACTTGTCGTCCTTTCGGTACAACGAAGCGATTAATCACTCCGCACTGACACCGGCACTCTGGCCAATACGCCTAGGAGTTACTCCTCGTGGAAACCCAACGTGCATGCGACGATTCAACAAAGTGCCGGACGTCGTGCGCGCCCAGAAATCTTCGAGGACTTTGAATGAAAAGGGTTGAAATAAAAGCAGCTCCGACGGTAACTCCGGCGAGAACGAATGTAGCGTTTCGTATTAGAGTCTCACATTTGTTTTCGTCGTATTTATCGTTACTGTCGAGTATTGTTGGTTCCAAAAATTATTTTAATGATTGTATTTTTTCAATATTTTTATTATTATTATTATTATTATTTTTTTAAAATTATTATTATTATTATTATTATTGATTTATCAATTTTGTTCATTGATTTTTTAACATCATAAACAAAACGTATGTAAATAAGACAACAATTTTTTTTTTTTAATCGAATAAATATTTAATTAGTTGTGACGTTTTTTAATTCTATTTCGGTATTATTTTAGCACAGCACACATCATTGATGAAATTTCTAATAAAACTATCGAAAATATAATTCCAAATAGAAAAAAAAGATGGAACTCGCGGAAAAATCAATGATAAAACAATTCTTTTGCCATTACTGTCGTTTCTCGATGCCGAGAATGTCGTGAAAAATAAAAACTTTCATTGTTCGAGACCGTTGCGACCGCGCGTAGCTTATATACCGAGTCAACAGAATGAAGACCGTCGAAGTTCTTTTTTCGCCACATCAATGTGATAGATGCTTTTCGATCCACCGGAGTACCACGGAGGCTCCATTAAAGAATCCCGGTTTCGCGACAACGGGTACACACGCCGAAGAACAAAAGTCGTTTTCGAGGTTTGCTGATAAATAAAAATCGACGAAGTCGTCAGAGTCCTGTTTCCCGAAGCGTGCAAGAATGGTAGAAACGGCTTTTGCTGATCTTTGCGCGAGGCTATCGTTGTTAGAACCACGAGAGAACCACATAGACGAAACAATAAAAGAACCAGAGACAAAGCAATCGATTCATTCGTTTTTCAATTTACTTGCTTTTTCTTCATTTATTTATTTATCTATTTTTTCATTTATTGATTTACTTATTGATTTATTCATTATCTTAGATTATTAGAGTTATTCATTTATTTATTTATTCTAATTATTATGGGGCTCTGCCGTCTCTCAATGACGAACAGAAAAAAAGAAAAATCTGTCGCGTACCTGCTGATAATGAGAAAAATGACAGAAATCTTTTGATAATTGAAAGAAAAAAAATAAGGGATTCCGAACAAGGCATTAACGATTAGCACCAACAGCAGCTGCCTACCCGCATGCGTGCAAACGCGTCAGGAATCAATTTATCGTCCTTAAGGGGTTCAATGATTGGATAACATGATTCGGTTATTTAATGAAAGTATTTGATTGCATAAATTCGAAAAGATTTTTGATTCTTCGCGATCTTCAAGAGGCGCCCATCGACGACTGACCATCGTCTTTAAAACGCTGTCAACCGCGAGTGAGGAAGATGAAAATGTCCGACGCATTATTTCTCGTTCCAGATTTTCGCGAAAATTACGGAATTCCTAGGCTCGCTCCGCAGGACATCAACAGATCATCATCTCTTTCAATCCTCTGTATAGAAAAATATATATATAAGAAAAAAATTAATTGGGGTTCCAGATAAATCTAATCAAAGTTTCAATACGGCCAGCGCCCTCTACAATAACGCCGAAACTGACAGACACAGTCTCATTGTTATCCCGCTTTGTCTTCCATCATATAACATGTAACCATCGTCCGCCTATAGACAAAAAAAAAAGAAAAATTCTCTTCGCACCTGTCGAAAATAAAAGTCATTTTTATTTCTCATTATTACAAAAATAACTTTTTTTTTTTTTTTTAAACACGGCAGGTGACACATGCCCATTGTCGACGCACTTGCAGCAGCCGTACCCGCATGTACCGATGCGTCCCGAATGAACTTTCCACAGAATTCACGAATCAATTTTTAAAAAATTCAATCCCGAAAAAAAAAGAAGAATAAAATTTTATCAATTCAACGACTATTTTTTTTCTTCATATTTTTATCATTTCATGTTTTTTCCAGCAGCTGCAAAATCTCAAAGCTGATTTTGATAAGCTAATGAACATTATTTTCCACGTCCAATCCACGAACTTCAGTTTTTTTTTTTCGCACATAGTAATATTCGCCTCGAGCACTCGAAAATATTTGCTTTTGAATAGCAATCGTGTTATTCAACGCGGACCCGGTAGCGGTTGTGTAATGCACACATAACCACGGATAAAGCATGGAAAATACGTTTGTGGAATAATATTATTGCGAAAACAATTTGGACGGATTGTGGAGAGCAAAGCGAGTGTACGGATGCGAAAAGCTTTAGATATCGAAAGTTGACGGGGCTTTGGTGCGCCCGATACTGCACAGCGGTATACCGGGACTGTCTATATCTATTCATATTTATATACATATATAGGTCCGTATACATCACACGTGATACACATGGGAAATGCTTCATTTTTGTGAGAATAAGCTGTACCACGAGTCCGCGGCGAACGAAACCACCGACCAGTTGCCATCGTCTGCTTCAACAGTTTGGAAACTCCGGACGGTTGTTGTCACTCGCCCCTCTGCCTCGCTATCCGCGCTATATACAGTGGACTCTCGATTTTCTTCAAACTCGATTTATTTCCATTATCCTACATTGGCTCGCTCTGTATATTTATCTGAAAGCCACGAACGTCTTCGGTCTCGCTTTTCTTCTTCTTCCGCTGAGTACGGGATTTTCCGATAATCAGCCCATGGACGTGTATTTTGTTCATGCATTGTTGAGGTTTTCATGTTTTGTCTCTGAATAGAAGCCCAAGGGCTTTTAAATGGAAACAGGTTTTTTTGTAAATAATATTTAATTGATGGAAGATATTATATATAATAATTATGTGTATTAGACTATATTATATTGTATCATATTATATACAATAATCAATCAATATTTGATTAATGAGAAGTCATTTTTAATGAAAGCGCGTTATCATTTGTCCCCAAATAGAGTCCCATGGGCTTCTATTTACCAATCAAAACCCCAAATTGAGGCCCAGATGGGCCAATATCATATACAACGGGCCGCCTAAAAAAATTCCCGGTAGCGCAAAACCACCACAAATAATACCATACCCTCTCTCCGGCATTCATGATGCTGCTGTCAGCATCATTTGTCGGAGTGCGCCACCTCAAATCGACTCAATGACTCTTACAGATATGAGAAAAACCGTAAAAAAACCGAAATGATATCGACAAGAAACCTGCCGAGCAGCCCGAAACAGTAAAAACATCGTTTTCAAGTCGTCTTTGTACATCCCCTCCACAGCTGTCATGCGATTGGTAGCGCCCGTCCCCTCCACCTCTCACCGTCTCAAACCACGCCCTCTCGCCTCGCTCCCCACTCTTTCGCCCGCAGTGTCAATGAACGAAAGAAAATCGCGAATCGACTGTACGTCACTTTTCTCGAGTGCTCGACGCGCACACGTTTTCAACTACTCCGAACAATAATACGCATCGCATTGCCATCTCACCAATACCACGTGCATTGTCGTTTGGCGATTGTGCTTTGTTTACAACTATCGCAAAAGCGCTTCGAGCGTATTTCGCGTACCGCAAAATGTTTTTCAATCGTTATACGCTTCGTCCCGACCAATAGCGACCATCCCGTGTATCTATACGTACCTCCCTCCCTTCGTCCGCGTGCTTCTCCAAGGCACACGCAAGCGCGTATGCAACGTTGAAGAAGCTTTCGTGACGGAGATGGAAGTTCCAGCGATGGAAAATTCGTCATATGCCAGCCGATAACGGCCAACGATGATTGACGTTCCAACCAACCGTGAAATATATATACATATATTTTGATTTGCTTTTTCGCGTCGACCGCAAGCCGAAAATACGGCCGAAAAATTTCCCAGATGCCAATAACCGATGTTGCACGAACAATAGCGTGATTCAAGAATGACGTTACAAGACTACGAAAAAATAAACGAAGGCCCGACGTCCAAAACGGATAATGGATCCCGGAAAAAGAATTCTGACGAAAAATTCAAAAGTTTAGAAAATTCCATTTTTTTACCGTCGTAATTGCTTTTTGTAATTTACAAACTCTCTGTAGCACGTGTGGGACATTCGCTCCTCTGGACCGTAAAAAAAAAATGAAAAATCCGAAATTAATGTGGTTAAAGGGGATTCGCCGAGGCTGGAAGAGCTTTACGCTTTCAATCCCGGAAAAAATCGTTCGAACCTCACAAAAACAGATTGTAAGCGGATCTAGCGAAATTCTACGTTGCGACGAATACATTTTTGGTATTTCTCTGGCCTTCGATAATTAGTTCGGTTCGTTAGCGTTTTTTTTTTTTTCCCTCGATATGTTCTTTCGCTTTGTGAGATTTGTGAGGTGCTAGGTGGATTGTTTTATCATCGATATCGGGATTCAACGGTGACGGAGAATCTAATTCGATTTCATTTGGCAGCTACGCGAATACGCGTGACGATAAATCTTATTTTTTTTTCTCCAACTATGATTTACTTCACTTTCAAAAAATTTATTTATAAATTAATTTTTTATTCGCACCTCAGAATCCGCGCTGTAACTATCCGATATGTGATATGCACCATTTTTTCCCCGCGTACCGTACATTTATCCCGATAACGAGCTGCAACAACACTCGTTAACCGAATCGCATTAAAATCAAATTATTTTCCTCGACTCCCGCACAACTTTCGCGACTGCGAGCCGACACAGCGATGAACCCGTTCGACCGAGTAAAATATCAAACGCGTCGAGCGCGAATAATGAATTAAAACGTAGAATATCGCCGGACGAGTTGCATTATGAAGCTCGAAAATCCCCGGAGAATTGCAGCCAACGATAACAATTCTACCCTCTCCTCAATTCAAATTCGTGATAATTAGCGAAAATATTTCACGCATGCGTGATCATTATCAATTCGACTCGATTCGTGCACAGAGAGAAGAAAATATTGACCAAAATACAAGTGTATGTTGAGCCATGGAAGTTTTTTTTTCTTTCCTTCGTATTTATGAGGAAAGCAATTAATAAATGCATCAACGTCGTTCTAAAGGTTGTCTCGAATGGATCCTCTTGCTCGGTGCCGCTGCTGCCTCTGCTACTTCTGCCGCTGTACAGCGCACCTACCTCGTCTAATAGCGTAATAGATTGGCGCTGGCTTCGTTCCAGACTTTGTATGTTCGTTATAAAGCTCGTGCAACGTCCTAAGGGAGAGTGAGATGGTGGCCAGCGAGCAGACAGACGATAGGGATGAAGTGGGCGAAATGAAAAAAAAACACGAAAGCGAGAGAGGGAGAAAGAGACGGAATAATGAGTGTCACGTCTCTGCGTGGCTTCACGTAGAAAAGTACTTTACTTTTCATACCTCCCCACTGGTCCTTCCTTACTCCTTTCCGTCTCTCGTTCTCCACTACCCCCGCTGTCAAAGTCCCCGAGGTGGGCCAACTTTCCCGCTTCTCGTTAACGTTATCCCCCGCTACGACTCGTTACTCTACTCTCGTCCTAACTCTCCACTCTCGCCATCCATCTCTCATTCGACGGGTTTCCACTCCACCGTTAATTGTCGACGTTCATCGAGTGACCCGGTTTTTAATCGAATTTCACCCGGCAACCCCATCTCGTCAGCCATACCCGTCTGTTTCTCAACCCCGACCTCGTACACTCTCATTCTACTCTCGCTCTTACCCCCTAGAACTTTCCACCCTATGCGTGCACGCGATCGCTTTATTTATCTCGACACCTATTTTTACCCTGTTCTTCGTGGTTCTGACTCGTATCTATGCGTGGAGTTTCCCGCTACCGGAAGTGCTCCGATGATATCAATAATACACGATCGATGAAAAGAATTAAATTTTTCATCAAAACTTTTAGACTTTTGGTCGAGTTTAAAGAAGTTCAGGTCGGAAAGTCATTTTTCATGAATTCAATGTCCTCGCAGGAGTCTCGGGGAGAATTGAAGACTCTTAACCGTAAAATGGTGCAATACAGAAGCGAGTAAAGAGAATCGAATCAAACGGGTTTTTATTCTCCTCCAATTTTCGCAAAAATAGAGGTACGACGAAATACGAAATACGGTTGGACGGTGTGAGGGTAGGAATGACGTGGAAAGATCTGAGAAGGGTACGAAAAGCTTGGGGGAAAAAAAGCAACGAAGTACAACGCGAATACAGGACGGAGCGATAAGAAGAAGGAAGCTTGGTATCTACGTAATATCTAACCACGTGGCGTGAAACTCTTACTGCACATTCGTCTCCGGCTTTTTATATATTATACGTATATACACATAACCGGGGTATGTATGTATACCTACACACAATGTATGCAACCTGAAGTGTCGTTGGACCGTGCAAATGTGTGGGTAAAGAGGACGACACAGAGCCAGCGGTGGATATGACTGTACACGATTCTCATACTCGATGTACTTTTTCCATCCTTCTGTCGCTCTTCCCACTGCGCGACGACACGCTCCTTTTACGACTTTTGTCCTTTCTCACCTCCTCATTCTTCCCTCCTATTTTCTTTTTCCTTCTTTTTCTCTCTCACTCCCTTTTTTTCTCATTTTTTTTGCTCGCGCTCGGTAGCTGCTTGCTTGGAGGCAATTTTAAAAGCGAGAAACCGGGTCCATTGTCGCACCACCGGAGTACTTGTACCGTTAAAGTGAAGAAGGAACTCGAGGAAGGAGTATTTCCCGGTACAAATAGTCGTATGAACGAGGGTAACCGCTTTCAGCGAGAAATACTTGTTTCCTTCGTTCTCGTTCCATCGTGTCTCATCGTGTCTCCTCGATTCGAAAATTTCCGTGTGTCTCGCATTCGTGTGTCTTCGACAATTTCACGAAACTCGTTTCGGAGGAAACATTTTCACGTTTTTTCTTCGCCATTTCCCGAATTCGCGGTTTAATGACAATTCATTTGGCAAAAGAGTTTTTCTGAGCTGAACGACGGAAAAAAATAAACAGTTTTGTGTGAACCTTCGCCCTTTTTCTATCCCCTCCGCGCTTTCATGTCCTCCGAGTCAGCACAGCTCTGACAATGTAGTACTCGGACGCGACTATACCTCTCGAAACTCGAAGTATTGGCACCACCATCGAGCACGTCCCATCCACAGTCCGGAATCGCTGCAACAAAATAGACAAAGACAAAAAAAAAGCCTCCGCCGCGTTGGCAATCCCGCCTCTGGTGCGTAGTGTCTGTAACCGTACGGAATTTCCATGTGCTCGTCAACACTGCGTTGACCCGACAAACGTCACGTTATGCTGCACACGGATGACAATTTTGTTATTTGTTTTTTTTTTTCACCTGGCAACCAATTACGGCGGGGTTCCTTTTATATTCTCCATGGCATACAAAGACCCTCCGCGTACGATAAAAACTCCTGTCAATGCGCTTTTTAAACACCCCTCCCCAACCCCTCGCCGTACCGTCGTGCTACGTCCAAGCCCAGAATGATAACTATTACCAACGTGAACTGACCGGAAAAACTTTTTCCGGCGTGCTCGCGCGATAAGCTTACGAAAAAAAGGGGAAAAAACAGTTTTAACAAAGCATTGAAAAAAAAAGGAACGTGAAAAAAGTCACGAACGGTGTTGTCGAGGCGTGTGCGGGGCGGCAACGCGAAGGAAAGTTGTTGTTGTTTTTTTTTTTATTCTCATCTCTTCTTTTTTCGCTTGCATCGGTACACATACACTGGGATGGGGTTAGGGGTTGGAAAATCTGTGATTGGAATGACAGCGCCACGGAACGAATTAACGGAACCCGCGTGAACCAACATCTCTCCCACATTCACGTACATTTGATGGATTTCTGTGCGGGTAATCTATTTGTAGAAAAAAACCTGCCTTAGCGTATCAACGAGCAATATTTTTTTTCTTCGTCTTTCCGCTTCTGGTCAATATCCTGCGATTAATGTCCCATTTTTCTGTCGATCGCATTGTTAGAACAATAAAAAGTCTTCGTATTCGATTGATCAATTAAAAAGCATTATGGAATCCGTGAAAATAATGAGAATGTCCTTACACACGGATTCGTTTGTGAAAAAAAAAAAAAAAATCATTGGCAACTATCGATCAGACAGAGTGACTAATTGAATCACTCATCAGTCCGACCAACCAATAATGACCAATCAAATAATAAATTAATTAACAATCTCTGATCAAACCTTTTTAATTAACTGCATTACGAATTTCTCCATAATTTCAATATTCGTTGGTCAACGGCTGTCGGTTAATTAATAAATCGTTCCGTTCAGTCAAAATCATTTGACATTCGTTCGAAATCGACGTCACAAATGGCCGCCGTGTCGTCTCCGTCAAACGCCCCCTTTCGAACGAAGATTCATGCGACGTCTAGTTAACCAAAACGAGACACCTCGCCGGGGTTTTGCGGGTGCATCAGCTCCGCTCCGATGCTCCGCTGCCGCTGCTGCCGCTACTGGGTAAGCGATAAATTCACCGCAGTTGCATCGCTGCCGATATCGGCAGCCGATGGCGAAGGAGCGAGACAGAACGCCCGAGAGCTCGCGCTTTTCCCCCAATCCTGACAGCACATCGACGGGACCCATCCCCGTCTCTTCCGCTCCGCGCCCTCTTTTGACCCCGCCAACTTAATGAGATTCCGTGCTCGAGCCGCAAGCGTGAAATTGCGAATAAAATGTTCGGTTTCCCGGCTATATATATACGTGTGTGTGTACACGAATATACATTTAGCTCTCTGCGGCTAGCTCGACCGGCCGATCGAAGCACCCAGTCGCCCACTCGAGTCATCAACAGAACCTCCACCAACCCTACCGTAGACCATCAAAAACTCCGTAAAACTCACCGAATTATGAGTATTCCGAACCATAACGATACACCAAACGTACATCAACGACGTCGACATCGTGCGACGATCGTCGATACACATCAATCTTCAAATTATATTCCCCACAACGTAACTCACGTTCGTTATCCGGAAAAAGTCCGTCCACTTGCTTCCGAAACAAAGGACCGCAACAAACCTGCGTACTATATCAAAGCCTCAGACCCCGCGATTCCAACGATTCTCTCTCTCCTTCTCGCGGCAAACCAGTCCGCAACAACGGCGAACCACCGCCACGTCGAACGCCAGGGTGGATTTTGAATCCCTTGGCTACTGTTCGGTGCCACGTTCGCCGAAACGCCTATATATCGAAAGCCAACTCGCAGAACCAACCGCCAACAACGACTCACCCTCGTCCGAAACGAACCCCCACCCGTTTTCACATTCGCCTTCGCTTTTCCATTCTACGCTTGTTCCACGTTCGTTGCCATCCCACCCCCCCCCCCCTGCTTGTCGTCCTCGTCCCCCATCGTTACTCGAACGCCGTGAATTTCTCGACAATCGCGTCTGGCTCGGATCCAACGGAGTTTTCCGAGCAGTCGCGGAGCCAGCAACGGAGGATCGTTCTTACCTCCCCATTGGAAACCAGTAGCCGCGGGGCAACTTCTTACTTTCGGAATCTTATGTTCCGAGGGCACCGACCGTACATACACACGATGGTTCTTACGATGTTTCTCTCGTTCCGTCTCATCCTCGATTGTGTCCAACCCTCCGACCGATTGCCCTTCGTCCGTCGTTGTCGCCCGACCAGCCAAGACTGCCGGGCGAGCTTCCCCCACCCTCGGGGCGGCGATCGCTGCACGAGGACATAGGGGGATGAAAAGGCTGCGGAAGAAGACTTCTTTCGCCATGCGAAACTGTGCATGCACGAAGAGAACCAACCGCTTGGCCGACGAGCTGGAGATAGCCAGTCAGTTTATGAACGATTACTTTTTTCTTCCCTTTTTTTTTATCTCGCACAAGCGTTGGACTGCAAGAAAATCGATACCGCATTGTCGTACGAGCGACACTTTCTCGATAACGATCGCAACGACGATCGTCACCGCCCCCCCCCCCCCCCGCCCCCCGGCCTCCTTCCGCCGTCTAACGCTGAGAAGGTGACGAACGAATGAGCAACGCAATGGCGCGAAGGAAGTTGTATCACTGCCAAGTAAGATTGTTCATTGGAACACAAATCGTCTCTGTCGCCGGACGGTCGATGCTATTCGACTAATTGCCGTAATATAGTCGTTGGTCGATGGGATTTACGACGTAAAGGTTCGTGGGGTTTCCGGTCGTGCGAGACTCTTGAAACGTCCTGTTGGAGAACCTGTGTCTCGTGTTTGCCCGACTTGTGAGTAACGGAGTCGTGCGTTAGAATTTCGATGGATTTGGTGGATATTGCGAAGAAATAATCCGGACGAAAACGCTTCGGTCACGAGTCGGTCACGTGATTTTGTTGTAAAGTTGTGGGCTATTGAGGTTTCCTCAACGGCTACGGAGCAACGCACGGTAAACGTGGATCAGAGCCTACGGAGATTCTCTCGCAAGATGACCACATTCGTTAGTGGTTTCTCTCTCTGGCGACGTTGCCACATTCGCGCCGAGTTCTCCAACTCTCCAAGCGACTTCCTCCACGCGCGCGCTATTGAAGTTCAGCGACGTGGCAACGCTGCCGCCTGAAAATCATTGTCGCACTCGACTCGCGAGGTGACCAAAGTCGTTAGCTCGCACATGGTGACCGAACCTAGGGTTAAACTGTAATTATTTCGAAAAAAAAATAGCTGACGCGCGACGAGCGTGACGACGGACATATTCGAAACGTAGATAACTCTAACAGGATGCTGGAGTCAATGAAGCTATAGCTTGGAAAATGCAACACCCAACAGTCGCGGATGTACAGAATTCGATATATTTACTACGCGCGCGCGTG
This sequence comes from Sussaba pulchella, assembly GCA_963971145.1. NCBI lineage: Eukaryota > Metazoa > Arthropoda > Insecta > Hymenoptera > Ichneumonidae > Sussaba > Sussaba pulchella. The sequence continues at coordinate 3,323,187 of OZ020173.1, forward strand.
TTCTCTCTCGCTTTTGCGATCAAAAACGCGAGCGCGGGCAGAGCAGGGATGCGAGGGGGAGAGGAGAGGGCGGAAGGATGTGCGCGCAGATCCGAGAGAATAATGAGGATAAAAAGTACAACTGAAACGATTGTGTATCCGGAATCCGTAACAGGTTGTTATGTGGGTAATATATATTTCTGCATGTTCACGTCCATATGTAGATAAGAGATATGTATGTGTGACATGGATTGCAGGAACCTCTCGATCACCGCCACGGCCGAGGACGAAGTTACAGCAGTTTAATCGGGGAGATCGACCGAGACACGGGGGTTGTATTATGTTTATGGGTGTGTGTAAATATATTACCCGCATGTATATGGAGCGTTACGAGGAAAATCGAGAGATTCATGGCTCGAATATGCGTTGATTCTTTTTTAGCATGTTATGCGGCCGTGAGAAATTATGGTCCTTACAAATTTTCAGATTTTTATGAAAATTTGTGACATTTAGCGGAAATGGAAATTGCCATGATGACGTGAACGATTTTTTCTTTTCAATTTCGCGGTAAATTGTGTTTATAGAGAATCAAAATTTTATTGCGTCAAGATTGTGGACAAATTTTTATTCGGGCACATGAAATAATTTTTTCTTAGATTTCTAATATATCCTCAAGCTTCCTTCGGTCTTCATTTTCGTGTCAGGGATACTCATTCACTTGATGAAAATGTATTTGAAATACTTCTTTAAACAAAATAATGATGATTATTATTATAAAATAATTAAAATTTCCACATTCCTGAAAAATAATTAATAATTAAAATTAATTTGCGGAATTATAATTTCATTAATCTAAGTGCTTAATCAATTATTTAAGTAAATAATTTTAATGGATTATAATTTTACACATCACTAAAATATTCAATAGCAACTATAATTCATCATAATCCACAATCAAAAAAATGTCAAATACATTTTCATCGAACCCATTCATGTTTCATATTCCCACAAATTTCCATTTTTCAATAAAAAAAACATAACCCCAAAATTCCGGCAAAAATCGTCGACCCGATTTCGTCAAATCTCATTTCTACTCTCTTCCTACCCCAATCAAAACCCAAAAAAATCTTCATCAAAATAATGCTCAGCACGAACATACCGAAAAGCAAAGAACCAAAAAAAAAAAAAAAAAAAGAAACTAAAAACGAATGGTGACAATGCCGTCGATTTGGCGCGGAGTGCCTCGTACATACGGTCACGGGGGCGGATATCCATTTCGGTCGAACGATATTGGCGCCTGATTCAGAGATACGCATTCGGGAGGCGTGTAACGTGTGACAAGTGCATTCACCTCCCGTGAGAGCGGCACTTTCGTATTCAACGTCACACGCCTCCGCAACGGCGCGACGAAGCCCCCCCGGCCGCGATCGAGCGATCCGTGCCCCGATGGCCGTTGCGGATTCTCGTAACACATCGAGACACGGCCCCCTTCCCCCCCTCCGAACCCCCGCGAACGGTTGAAAAGTGCCAGTGGCATAAAAGCGGATATGAGAAAGAGGAGGAATCATGTCCGACGTGTAGCGCGCTACCGCCGTCTATGCATATCACATCGTAGAACGTCCGCTCCGAGTACGTTCTGATTCATCCGGACAATCCGATTTCAGAGTGCCCTCGTACCTTCCATATAGGTACGTGCGGGTACTCCTTCGTCCGCTCGAACGTAACCCGTCGTGTCGTGGGAGACAATAAGACGAAAAGAACGAGTCTGGTCGTGCAAAAAAAAAATTTATATCCAAAAAGGTAACACGACGGACCGATGAATAATTTTTTTTTCTCTGATCTGCGGTGAATTATATATTGAGAATTAAATTTGTCACGTGGAATTGGACGAGCGAATGAGTAATTTAATTGAAAATTATAATGCGTTGGGAATGTTGATTTATGGAAGAATAATTGTTTGCGCTGGATTTTATTGGAAAAATTGATTTATAGAGATTGGTGATGATAGATTTTGGAAGGATTCGGTGTTGACTGCAAGGGTGTGAATTGAAGAATTATGAGAAGAATTTCGGAGCTGAGATGTCTGTTGTTGAGACATTTTCTTTTTTCTTCGAATTGTTCTCTTTCGTGGGAGAAAAAAGAAAAGAGACAAGAATGGTAGTGCAGAAAAAAAATATCTAAAAAGGCAATACGATAGACCGATGAATAATTCTTTTTCTCGAATCTACGGCGGTCTAATTACATATTGAGAATTAAATTTGTCACGTCGAATTATTTGAGTGGATGAAGAATTTAATTGAAAATTGTAATACGGTTGGGAATGTCGATTTATGGAAGAATAATTGTTCACCATGAATTTTATTGGAAAAATTGATTTATCGAAAATTGCAGCCAATAAATTCTCCACCAGATCGCTATGATAACTGCAGCAATAAGCCTCAAATAATTACTCGAAAAATTTCATATCTTTGTTATTCACTAATTTAATTTTGTCTTCAAATTATTATAACTGTTTTAATTAACCTTTTTTTTTCAAATTTTCTAGCTCTTTTCTTCAACCGCGTAATTATGAAGTCAGTGGTGCAGCCTTCATTCGTGGTTTTCCGAGTACGGGGTGGGAATCACCCTTACTTAATATATATGTACGTATTTCTCGCTCGTTCCGTCGAGCCGCGGCCGCGAATTTATTTAATACTTTGGCGAATAAATTCATTCGCGGCCCGACTGAATTTATTTCGCAAAGACTTCGAGCCGGTGCTCGAGCACGAGGCCCGTGCGAGCAGACGGTTAGCGAGCTCCCGGAGCCCTTGTGCGAGGGCGAGAACGAGTAGCGAGAAACCGATGATTGTGCACCGGTGCTGCACCTGAGAGCGAGGACAGCCGAGAACGCGTTTGGCAAAGACGTGAAAGAGACGGCGACGGCAGTCACAAATAAAAAAATATTAAGCGCACTGACACTCAGACTGCTGCTGCTGCTGCAGCCGCTATGCTGCAGCTGTTTCATCATGACGCTTCGGCTTCAATACCGAAGAAATTCAAGGAGCAGCAGAATCTACCGAGCCGCACCTCGTCTTTGACTATCTTTCACTCGCAGAAGCATCGTCGACAGATTTTTTTTTTTCGTTTGTTTTCCTTCTTTTTCTTTATTCTTTCGACAACTACGCGCTGTTTCAGACACAAATTCTTCTGAACCGTTTCTTCATTGAATCTTTAATTACTCCGCGAATGGTAGAATTATAATATTATTATATATTATAATATAATAATAATAACATAATATAATTAATAATAATAATATTATTATTATTATTATTATTGTTATTATTATTTGACAATATTTATATCCTGTAAAAGCGTTAAAAAAAATCAACGACCCGACCATCGTTTAACCAACGAAACAGTCACCCATCATTTATTTTTCTATTTTTTTATCGTAGACAATCAATGCATTTCACGATATAATTCAGCACAGTGGCGCAAAAACCAACGAACACCACCAACACGACCAACATAAAACCCATTCAAGCGCCGACTTTGTAAATCGCGTTGCAGTGAATAATGCACAACGCTAATAGCCACGCAAAAAAAAATAGAATGCATTCTCCCGCGCTATTAATACTCAACTCACCGACACGACTTATTTTCCAGGTGAGACCAAACCAAAGGTAAATAAATTCCAAAATGCTTTAAAAAATAGATAAATACGAAACAACGAGGGATCTGGCAAATCCGGTCGGTGGCCGAGATTCAACGACGCGTATACAACAGGATATCAACGCGGCTGCGATTAGTCATTCCTCGAACCGGTGTCCACTCGTCTAAACCACGCGCAAACACACATACAACGAACGTATACGCCATAAAGCTCGTTATCCGAGAGAGTTGAGATCCTGTTTGCAAAGTTATGGTCCCGGTGATGCAACAGCGCGGATGTTTCGCATTTCCAATTTCCTCCAGGATCTGGAGAACCCTACTTCGGACGGCCATTGACGAATACGCTAAATAGATTGGGTGAACCATGGTTTCGTCCGGTACACGTTCGGCAGTATTTACCGGCATCGAAGGTTTCCGTCATTCGACCATGCGGGATTGAAGCGACAAGGTCGTTTCGGCGTTTCGACGAGCTTTTCGCCGTGCCCAATTAAAGGACCTTTTGCACTTTGCTCGTGAGCTGGAAAGAGCGCGGAGAAGCTTCGTCGAGGGACGAAGCGAAAGTGCGGTGGCAATGGCAACGTACCCCACACCCACGAGTACTTTGGCCGGTACACGTCTCTTGGCTTCGATGTGGAGCTGGCAAATTTTATGTACGGGTAATTCCTCGGCAGCGGGGGAAGGGGAAGAGCTTTGGAACGGTAAAAGCCAAGTTTGTTAGAAAGCACAGCTTGCGGGTGTGGGTGTGGGATCTGTGTGGCGATGAGGATCCTTGGGAGTCTGTTATGTGCTTCCCTGGGTGTATGGACGACGGTGTGTGGGACAAATTGCGAGATGGCGAAGGTGTTCGACGCGTGCGCGCATCTCGACCACGGATTATCGTAACCCCTCTGGTTTGGAACCGGTGGCCAACAGCAGGTGCAAACCCGGTGACTATACAGATATATACGTCTACCGCGAGTCTATACTGCGACCCTGATATTGCTTCGCACCAGTGTTCTTGGTGTGTCTGGGAATACCAGTTGATTTAGTTTATTTTTTTTCAAGTTACTATTTGAAATATACAAGGAATTATTATTAAAAGAATAATTTTTTTACTTGAGATTACTCGTAAGGAAAGCGTTGGTAATTTCATTTTTGTCTTTGCTCCTGGCGCTATTTATTTTTGCGTTGAGAATTTCATATCAGTTTTTTTTTCTGTAGCTATTGAATTTTTTTATTTTCAATTCTCATCAAATACAATTATGTAAAATGTAAACAAAAAAAAAAAAAAGCTTCCGGACAAATACGAATATGCGATAATGATTTCCCGGAAATGTAATGAAGTTCGTAGATTAATACAACGACGACGATATTGACGTCGTGTAAATAATGAACTGCGCGATTCTATTATTAATTAAATTCAATTACGGACCCCAGCCTCGTTTGTTGTCCGAACAATGAAAATTTCAATATTTACTCGTGCACAATTGACAACACCGCGCATTTAATTATCGCGAAAATTGTGGATGACAAACAAAATCTGGTTGATACGATGTAACCCCATATCGCACAATTACAAAACCGAATCAAGAGCGCGACATTGTGCCAATTATAATTAACAAAAATATTGTTGGGCAAGAATCGCCGCGAAAATATGGCGTACGCATAACCTACTCATATACGAATCCGATTGACGATCATTATTCAATTATTCGAACAAAACCCAACGAACGCAGTCAGCACAATGCAATTTCAATTCGCTAAAACATCAAACAAATCGCACAATATACGAAAAATGAAGCCTCTTCATTTATCAAATTTATCAAAACGTGTTCGTTCTTTATTCACAATTTATCCTCAAATCATTGTTCACGTAAACCCGTCCGAAAATTCTTTCTTCCAATTCTCAGAGCTAATTACAAGACCGAGTCGCGTTCGGTTTAACGATAATTGTCTTTCCATTCGAGACTGAGAATTGCTTCGTGTTTTCTTTCTTATTTTCATGGTTATTATATTTTTTCAACTGTTTCTTCGTCGTTGTCTGCACGAGCGCACGCGCCACTTGTCTGCGGGTCCCATATGCTTCACGAGCTCGGTAGGTTAGGTTGGGTAGCGCCCGATGCACCGCCTAGCTGCGTGCAGCGCACTGCCGGTGCAGCCTGGCTGCCCGGTCGCCTGCTTGCCGCTGCCGCTGCTGAAGCTGGTGCAGCCTGCACAGGTGCGACGCCTGATTACCTCCAATCCGCGGAACCTCGGATGACGGCATCGACCTCTTTGTGGGAAACACGAAAGCCTCTCTCGAAACACTACCGGCACATACTTTATATACCCCCAAACCTCCCCTCGCTACCTCCTCCTCCCTCCTCCCAACGGATTTATCCGCGGTTCTATATTTACGCGAGGACTTTGGACGACGATTAAACCTTCCGAAATTACGTCCCATTATTACGGCTTTGTTCTATTTAAGCCACGATATCGAAACGCAGGGAGCGCGTTATAGAATCATGCCTAACTGAGTGTTTTGCTATGACTAACAAACCGCGCCATGGCTAAACCCAACGGAATATCGAAAACGCTGCTATGGGCTCGACCACGGGGTCGATTAATTGGCTGTTTGATTTTCAATATTCTACGAGCAGTCCAATTTTAGGTGGGGGAGAAATAGATTGATGCGTTGTTCTGGATTGTTATATATATATTTTCAGAGTATTGTGCAACGTTGGATTTTGATTTGATTATACCTGAGGATATTATGTTACTTTATAATATATGTATATTATAGCAGTTCAATGTTTTATCTTCAAAATAGATAAATTATTTTTTATGGTTTTTGACGTATATTATTTTTGATATTTAAGATAATATATATAGCATATTGTATTGTATATCGTTATAATATACGTTTGTTGTAGCGTTTCAATATTCTATCAGAAAAAACTGATAAATACAATTTTTTATGATATTTTATATATTAATAGAATATAGTAGGAAATCGCTTTTTATTTGGTATATATTCGTGGTATATCATTTTGATATATACCTAAATATAACGTTTCGGTTATCTCCGTTGGCCTGGCTGCGCCATTTTATTTCACAACACTGCACGCACAATAGATCAACAATCAAACAATTATTGAACTGACTAGTTACATCGCAACAAAGCCCGGAAACTCATTCCTCTCAATCCCGATAGTTTTTTCTCGCAATTTTTCGTACCAAGAATCATCGTAAATGATATCCATCGATGCTACATGATCCGAACAAAAGCTGCGAGTGAACGAATATGTATGGTAAAATAATTCGTGAAAGGATCAGCGCGAAGAGTGACAATGAAGAGCTTACAATGCAATTTCCATGAACTTCGATGACAATAGATCGAATCAACAATGAACGCATCATATTCATCTACCTAAAACGCGGGGTGATATTGAACGAAAAAAAAAAACTAATCAATCATCCAAACTGCGGATAATAATAATTTAAAAGATTTTTAAAAAATCAAATATTTTTTTTATATCAATGATTAATCAAATAATCGACTTTCAACGTCTTCATTCCTGCTGATAACGAGAACGTTACAAAATTGATTTTCCAACAACGTTCACAAAGAGAAAGAAAAAAATGTTTCCACGTGAAATCATTTAATTCGCCGGATAATAATTTCCCGAGTTTTTCGACGAGAGCAAATGCGAATGCAGAGAAATAACCAATCGACTCGCAATGAGTTATTATCGCCGTTTATCTGCCTCTGGGCGCAGATGGCGAGGCGTACTTTGGACATGTCAATAAAAGACACGAACAAAAACCCGCGTATTACAGAAAATTGTCGTTGAAACAAAACCCCATCGACGTAATTGCTCTCGCCATATATTTAAATACACGTGTTTTATTTTTTTTTATCTCTGTTATCTCAGATGTTTCAACTGCCAATTACGTCCGAACGGTCCGTGGACCGAACATCTCGAGCCACGCAGCGTCCGTGTCGCGTGTGCGTCGCTACGCGTCGGTTAACCACGTATAACGGCGTACATGGGACGTTCCACGCGTGATAAATCGAAATTCGATCGTATACTCTTTACGGTTGGAAAAAAAAATTATTTAAAAAAATCGAGGACGGTAGATGTGACACCGAGTTTCGATAATATTATGGTTCCCATGAAACCCATGTGGGCTTCCTCGATATCGCGATCCCCTTCTCCCTCCCCCTTCTCTTTCTCGAGGGAAGCTGCTTCGCTTCTTCGTGCGACACCCCGGTCTCCGATGTGTATTTTATTTTAGTACTCTCGTAACTTTTTTTCTTTACACCCGATAGTATCGCACCGTGAAGTTACTGCTCGTTTCAATCTATATACTTTTTTTTTTTTTTTTTACATTTGTTTTTCGTTAGTTTTTTTTCTTTATCATTGTTGGCACTTTTTAACGCCGGAGGGGGCTTGACGTTGCTAGGAGTTTCAAAGTTTTTACTGGAATAAAGTTCTTTATTAATGTTATAATAATTATTATTATTATTGTTATTCTTTCGGTAGCCGAGCTTGTGTTTCTGGGGAAGCGTCGGAGGATGGAACGTCGGGGAGGTCGGCTCTCGCAGCGACTTCAGATGGTTAGAATCTGGTGTTCGTTTTTTTTTTTGTACGTATTTTACGAGACTATATTGATCTCCGTCGGTGTGGGTTATCCGGGGGGGGGGGGGGGGGGGGGGGGGGGGCAATTAATTTCGGAGAGATACTCGGAGGGTCAAATGCTTCGAGGTTGCTCGTGCTGAATGTACCCTCGAGAACATCGAGTAGACAAATTAAAACCCAATAATTAAATGAATTCCGAGTTAAAAGGGGCTAAAATGCTCTCTTCGAGGCTTTGATCATTCACAAAATTCTTTTGAAAGCAACTGTTTTTATTTTTGACTCATTCATCTATTTATTTATTTGAGTAATTTATCTATCTATTTATTTATTCATTTATTCATTTATTTCTTTGATAATTTATCTATTTATTTATTTATTTACTTATTTTTTCAACCATTTCCGATTTCTCACAGAGCAAGCTTCGTGCATTAGCTCGAATTAGGCGAAAAAAGATTACAAGTTTTACACTATAACTTTTCAAAGTTCCCAGATTCCCCGCAGTTCATTTGTTCATCGTTATTTTTATAATCAATAAATTCCGGAAACTTCGTGTTCCAAAATTTAATCGAAAAGTAGAAACCCTGAGCTTCATTCACGAATTTTTTCAGATTCTTAGGATGATATTTGCTATTTTTTTAAAGCCTCGGATCGATTCGACCCCACGATAGACTTTAAGAGTGCGAAAAACGACGATACACTGATCGGCCTACTTTCTTTATTTCGTATTTTCTAATTTCAAGATTATCTATTGATCCGTAAATTATATAAAATAACGTAAATTCAATATCCCAAAATTTCTTTCAAACAAAAATGTGAACTTAAATCTCCAAATTGTAGAAAAACGTAAGCTTGTAAAAATAAAAGACCCCGTTTTCCACCTTGACGAGCATCCATCGACCCTCACCTTCAAAATTCAGCCACCCATTAATTTCCATAAATCTCCACTCAATCTCAATTTCTTCCCGAGCGAATTAAAAATCCTCCCGAACTCTCAAATCCGTCGCGTCTCGCCGCACATTCGAGCTCCGCAAAAAAACAAAAACCAAAAAAAAAAGATTCATCGACTTACCTCTGGTTAAGTACAAAGCGATAACCATCGCCATCGAAAACAGCCTTGCCATGTTGAAAACCTTTCTCCGTTTTTCCTCAATGTCCAGCATCCTTGCAACCGACCCAAACGTTTTCAAAAAATCAACCCCCAAAACCCGAAAATACTCAAAAAAAAATCAACGACACAAACACAAACACCCACACAAAAACACGAATCAACACAGAGATCACCGGAGTTTACCGAACAACAATAACGCAAATCGTCGTATCGAGTCCCGATAAATCCCCTCGAGTAATTCCTCGCGAACGCACACGCGACGATAACCGGTGAAATTTCGTAATTTCGTTTTTTCTTTCGTTTCGATCCGGTTTTCTTCGTATCGCCGGATAAATCGTACGAAGCGGCGATAAAAAACAAATTTTTCCGATGACCCGGGCGGTAATCCCGGCGAATCATATAATTTGCGTTGGCATTGCCGTAGTGGGCGTATTTACACAATCTCGCGCCGTCGGAGCGCGGGGGTGGACGAGCGGGAGGTGACGGAGAGGCCGAAGGGTGGAAGCAACTGGGCAGGAGGGGAAGGGAAAGCTCGACGTTAGTGCCGGTGTATCAGAAACGTGTGATTAGCGCCAAAACAATCGAGATTTGATCGCGCACTCATCACTGCTCCGACGCTCCCTCAGCTATATCGACAATTCCAAAGCGTCGGATAACGTAATGTAAGAAAATCGATTTGTATAAATAAAAAAAAGAGCGAAACGATTCACCGAATAAAAAAAAAAACAACTTGTTCCGAAATCCGAAATAACTGCAGCAAATTACGCGAACAATCAGTGTCAGATGTTCGTTTATTCGTTCAACCTTCGAACATTGGTGACGGATTGATACGCAATTACGTTGATCCACCGATATTCCGATACGGCAAATTATTACACCGTAAACACCCGTGATCGTTGGAATTTCGATGAACCAAGAACAAAACTCGTGTATCGCAAATTAAACGCCACGCACATAGACACGAATCGAGCTAACTTCTTCCAGTTTCAGCGACTATCTTTCTTTTCTTTCCTTCTCCTTCTTCTTTCCGTCCGTTCGTTCGTTGTTACGTCCTTCCTCCTTATTTCTCACATTTCCAAAAATGGTCGTTGAACAATTGCCGAACGACTCAAAAACGACGAACGAAAAAAAAATAAAAACAATAATCAAAAACTAATGAAAAAACTTCGTATCACGATTTGATAATCGTGTATTTGGATGATACACGAAGACGTTTCGTTGCGATTACGAGAAGAAGCTGAAGAACGCGCGTTTTATTCCGTATAAATGATTATTTTTGTTCGCGGTCGGGTGGTCGAAGGGTGGTCGTAAGGTCGAAGCGAGCGAGGCGTCCGTTGGGGGCTCCGCGGCGATGGTCCGGGAGGGGTGCGGCGACGGTCGGCAGCGTCGGCGGCAGCGGGGGTGGCAGCGTCACGTCGTCGGCCGATCGATCGGCGAAACTTCACGTGTCAGTACTCGAAGGCGCGTGCTGTCAACGTAGACAACATCGGCAGCATCACTCACGCGCCTTACCGATGACAACACTTCGAACGTTAATTCCCAAACGCGTAACGAGAAATCCATTCGTTCGACGAAACGATTCGCGAACGTCGAAATTTCGAACGAAACGGAAAAGAACGAAAGAAACAAAACAAACGAAATTCGACCGAACGAGGAACGAACACTCGTGATTACGTCTAATTCTTCACGTTTGGATTAAATCCACCGAACGAACTGGACTGCATTATGATAAATTTTTTGTTGTTGTATTTTGTTATTTTTTTTTTTTTTCAACACTCAGTCACTTCAGTCGCGAAGATGAAAGGTTCATAATTGAAACAAACTATTTTCCAATTATTCACATCACTGAAATTCCTCGCTCGTTTTTAGTTACCGTTGTTATTTTTTTTGAACAATTTTAGATGACCCGCGAGATAAATATCGCTGGACCACTTATTTATCTCGTCGAACTTGTTATCCCTCGAATTTCACGTTTCCGACCGAGATTCGTCGATTCACGTCGAAGATTCGTTGTACCGAAATCAAGGGGTAGTTTATCTTTTCGCAGCGCGTAATCGGGATGATCGACGCACGTAAAAACGAACCGGCGATTGCGGAGTAAAATTTATACCCACGGAAATTGTGCGGGATTGAGACTTGAAGAGTCGCGTCGGCACCTTCTTGCGGCAAAGGAGCAAACGCGTGTGTGGCTACGGTGCTGCGTTAACGAAGGTAGAAGGGATACTGCGCGCGTGCGAAAGGGCGAGCGGGGGAAGGGCGAACGGTGGTGGTGGAGGCGCGCGCCTCGCGGGAGAGAGAACCGCCGGTGGATATGAGAACAAGTGGAGTCGCCGCGCTGTATCTCGAGCCGCCGAGGCCGCTGCCGACGCCGTCGTCGGGAGATGAAATAACGAAGAGTGGGAGCGGGGATGCAGGAGGGGTGAAGGGAGAATGTTCGCTCGACGGTCTGCTGCCCCCGCAGAGATCGACGGAGATGCACGAGAACGATCGAGCTCCGCCGAGTAGGCGCTCAGCGACCCAGCATCCCGTGGAGCTGCTGCTGCTGCTGCTGCTGGTGATGATGGTGCCGGTGTTGGTGCTGCTGGTGCTGGTGCGGATGCTGCCGCTGCCGCTGGGTCCATCGACGGGCGCACCACCCCTACGGGCGAGCCTCTCGCGCGCGCGTTGACGTCGACGTTGACGTCGACGTCGAGGGCTCCCGGTCCTCCGGAAACTGGGCTGATGTCGGTACATATGTACGTAACGTTTTTACGATGGGGATTGTATATTTGAGGTATTTTGATATTCTTGAACGCTTGAAATTGAATGAAAATTCAATTGTGTGTGTTTTTGTTGTTGTTTTTTTGTTGAATATAGGACGAATTTTCTGCGTCCGTGTTTCGATGTCAGTACATATGTGTACTGTTTTTATTATGGGGTTCATATATTCAAGGCATTTTGATATCTTCGGACGCTCGAAATGGAATCAAAACTCGACGACATATTATTTTTTAGTTTTATTTATTTTATTTTTATAAACGATGGAATGAATTTTTTTTCTGTATTTTTCTATCGAAACGAAAATTATTAATCGACGATCAAAGATATCTAATTTTGAATTAACAATTCATTTTCTGGGCTGGAAACATATTTCTCGAGGATGAGAATCATTATTGCACATCGTTCATTGTATTTCGTCCTCAACAATAACGATCTGCATCTACCGCCATGCACGATGGATATATTGTAACGATGATGGGAACTACGTTTTGACGCTTCTTCGAGTAAATCGTTCTCTGGGTCGTAATATTCGAAGACGAGCTTCATAATTGTCTTACGGAACAAAGTTAAAGAAGCTGCGAGCTCGAATCCAGCGACTGGCACGAATTAAACCCCAAGTTGCTGTTCAACCTATTAGACTCAAAACGAATCTCGGTAAACTGTACTTGCCGTCGTCACTCGTTCTAACTAATAGCCTCGAACAAAATCGCGATAATCGTTTATCACATAGCCATTACTTCCATCGATAAGGAAATAAAATTTCTCCTCCTGACTATATCTAAATTGTATGGGAAGTTGTTCAACTCCTCAATCTACTTTTTTTTAAAAACATCAGTCTAGTTTCGCGAAATCTTGTGCAGCCTTTTCGGGGTTCCGCAGTCCATGATGGAACCATTATGGTTTCGGTCCGCCGTCCGTCTGTCTGTCTACATGTCACAGCCATCTCATTTTCACATTTACATACCGATTGAGATTAAATTTGGTATGCGGACGTAGATTGATGATCCAAAAGCCGGGAAATGATAAGGTTGTTGAAAAGAAAAGATTTCGACCCTTTCCCATAGACTGAAAAGTGCCCTCAACATTTTTTTTTTCACTCGTCCCATTCAGTGGGGTGTCTTTTAATAGGTTTTATAAAATGCAACTAAGAATAATGGAGCCTGTTTCGATTGTAACCCTTCAGTCACTAGATATTTGTTTTCTAAGTCGCTGTTGGAACGTCCTATGCTCTAATTTCTAAACTATCGATGCTAAAAGTCTGAAAAAATTTCAGTGTGTACCTTCTAATTAACACTTTCGATGAAAAATACAACGAGTGCTGTAGAAAAAGTACTTTAAAAAATTAGCAATATCTCTTTTTCGGATGCAAGCAAATTTGTCGAAATTAAATAGCTTTGTTGAAATTAAATAGCATCGTGTACGTGTTCAACACGCTCTCGGCCGGTTTTTCTATTCATTCGCCATTTATTCGCATTTATTTTGACGTTCGTCCGTCTGTAACATCTTCTCCATTATTTCCCAAGCCTTCCATATTTGTTTTCAAAATTTTAACAATGAAACTTTCGAATAACATTTTCAGTGCGCAAAAAACAACGTAAAATGGATTTTCTATTTATTTTTATTTTTTTTATAAATCCGATGAATCCAAAATGGCCCTTAGCTCTCGGGCTTAGTACGTGGTTGCCGGGAAGGCGAATCCTCTGTAACCGTATCCACTTTTTACGAGTATACACTCCAGTGTTACCGTGGCATAACCCGCGTGTGATATCACAACGTTGCACCAATGAAATTCAACAGCCACTATTGAATTCGGGTCACGTTAGCCAAACCACCCTTTCGCTCTCTCTCTCTCTCTCACTCTCTCTCCCTCTCTTTCTCTCTTCCTCTCTCTAGGCTCTACATAACCCGAACTCTTCCCTCTGATCTCTCCTCCGCCTCCACCACTCGCGCAGAGAATGAGTAATTTATCGGCGATTTCAATGATACCACCGTACGACGAGGTATATCCACACCACGCGGTAATTCGATAACGGTCACGTACCACCTGAGCTTTATTCTGAATTTTTATTTTTATTTTTTTTTCCATCCAATATATCGATATAGCTCTGAAATATCGCCATCGTCGATTCGTTATTCGACCCGCGGAGCTCGAATCGGCAATCAATGGTCCGAACTTTGTGGCCGTCTACTCTGAATTGTTGTAAATATTTTTTTTTTTACTGCCCGCGAGTTTCGCGATAATTTTTTTGCATCCCGTGTTTGTTCGAACACATTTTTTTCCTTTTTTTTTTCGTTTGATTTTTGAGGTTTTTCGATTATTCATCCGCACTGCGATTATTATGATATGATAAAAATTAAATAAAACAGTCTTCGTAGAACTATCGATCGGTATTCCACCATTTTTTTCCATCAGCGTCATCGATAGAACTTTCATTGAATTTTTTTCTCATTTACTTGTCAAAAATGTGTCGCTTGATTCGCAATTTACGAATAGTCGTTTACGGTGTCTCGATTGCACGCGAGAAACCTGATGGAAATATGGATGGAAAATAAATTAGAACGAAGACGATCGTACGAAGGGATGCGTGTTAATGAGGCCTCTTAAGCTTCTCGCTATTTATTTTCCGCGATCCACGGACAGGCGAAATGCTTCGGGCGATATTTAACCCTCCGTTAATAGTCGCGTGACGGCGCAGCCAGACGATTACTCGCTCGTGGCGTTCCACCGCCGGATCGATTGACACTTTAATTCGTTCGAAACGCAAAAATAATCTCTAAACCGAAACAAAACATTCTCAAACGGGAAATGCGACATTTTTTGTTCTAAGTTAATGATAAATACAAAAAAAAGAGAGAGAAACAGTGGTTCGGCCCCATCGTTATAGATGACGATCACTGGCGTGAGATTATAGATTTTACATTATTTTTTTCGAATGACTCGATAATTCCGACGCCTTCTGAAGTCGATATTTTCAATTATTCCGTAATCTCTGTCCACTTCGGTCACACGATTCCAGACTGACCCCATTACGCATTAACGATTTTAACGAGCAGTCCAGTCCTGTAGGTCAGTCGGAGCCCTACAGGGCTAGTTTGGGGAGAGTTAATAAAGATTTGAGCCAATAATAATAATGATGATGATGATGATGATGATGATGATGATGATGATGATGATAATAATAACAATAATAATAATAATAATAATAATATATAATAATAATAATAATATATAATAATAATTATTATTATTATTATTATTATTATTATCATTATTATTAACAATAATAATAATAATAATAATTATTATTATTATTATATTATATTATATCATAATTATTATTATAATAGTTTTCAGTGCTGACGATAACCTCGATAATGCTAACGCGCAAATATCAAATATCGCTGATATGGTTAATAACAATTTCCAATTGAAACCTTCAAACGTATTTCAAATTAAATTTCCCGGTGCCGGAGATACGCCAACGGTAGCAGATCCGCGTTGTGCGGAGTTGGAAGTCGAAATCGCGCGTCAGTCAACAGCGATGTTTCGATTTTCACCAGATCTCTCGCAACTCCCGCCATCGTCGTCGTGTCTACACGCTCGCGTCGCACACGTCACGGTTTCTCGTTCGGAATAATCGTATCACGGAGCGTCAGATAGGTCGACGTTATACGCGAGAACAGCGAAAGAGAAATGGAGAAGAGCCGGTTGTGACACATGAACGGTGCAAATATGACTAGGGACGAAGCCTTCTGTCGAGCAAGCTCACTAATTCGCCTACCGAACGCAACAACTCATCCGCATCGCTTTTACCCGGTTTATACAATCATCGTAATATGCGTTTCGAAGTCTCGTGTTGTGAATTTATCGTATTACAATACAGAAGCAGTCCCGTGGAGCTTTGCAGGGTAAAGACTCGGGGGAATAATAAAAATGATCTCGAGGATGCGACGAGCTAAGATGGCGCTGGGGGAATCGATGTTTGTGTGGTTTGGAGGCGAAACCGAATAAGTTCCTAAAACGGATTTTACTAACTTTACGTTACGGATTACACAATACATAAAACCGTTTCCGGACTTTCTAAATTTGATTGCCACGTCCATCGATTAATATTGTTATACTGAACAAAAAACAATTAAAACAGCCCGAATATTCGAATAAAGATGGTGATTTCTCGCATTCGCAGGTCAATTCTGTTTGTTATGGTTCGAACGTCGATCTCTATTCGACAAAATGATACTGAAAAAAATGGATCCTCGAACCACAATCCCCCCCCCCTAGAGTTCCATTCTCCTTTGCCCGCCGTGTCAGAACCCATCCCAACCCATACGGTCATCGTAATCTAAAACTGCAGCCATCAATCACATCAACCGCACAGCCTCCCGCATCTCGCGTAAGAAGACCGCGTTGACGACGCCTCAAGCACACATTCGGGCGTCGGAGACGCCTGGTTCATTAGCTCGCCGATAAACAGCGAGGAAGCAAAACTGTCGGCAAATGATGGCAACCCCGTGACTCCGTATTCAACCAGACGAGGTTGAGGAAACACGCTCGAATTAACGCTCAACGCACCGCGACATACGCTGAATCAGTCGTTGCTAGTTTGGCCCTCGACGCTTGAGGCTCGTGGCAACTTCCAAGTTGCTCGCTTCGTCATCCTCTTCTCGTCGACTATATATACGCGTGGGCTCAGCCGGCGGTTCCAAACTCCCTCGCATCCTCGGCCTATCTACCTCACTTTGGCAAAGTGAGCTTTGCACCTTACAACGTGCGTGCGACGAACTCCGCAAGAAGATGGCTCGAGGCTAATGCCTTCGACGACCGCCGGGGGGCGCTCGCTTATGGTCACCGTCATATCTCGCCCGACCTTTCTCGCTCTCTCTCTCTCTCGAGGTCTTCAGGTTCCTGACTCGTTTGCTCTGTGACTTTCCTTTGTCTTCGTCGGTCCGATACTTCGTCCATACAAGACGATCGATATTATACAACCACGAGCCCGCCCCACCCCTTTCCGCCTCCCCCCGGCTGGCTCACGCGCTGACCATCACTGGCCATAACTGACCACCGCTTGTTCTCGTTTCCTCTCGCCTCTCCCAACCCGGCCACGAGGCTTTCACTTGTTTCACCCGATAGGCGGCTGTCGACCTCAGCACGTGTATGTGTCTTTGTGTGTGTGCGTGTGTCATACACCGGATTTTGTATCGAGCGTGCTATATAGAGTTCAACGTCGACGTTTAGCCGGTACTTCGAGCTGTTCTAGCGTACACCCGGCTTAGCTCGTAACACGCGCATCCAGCCACCTCGTTTATGACAAGGTTTTCAATTTTTTTCATTTTTTTTTAAATCGTTTTAATGCTTATTTGCGGCATTGTTCTATACGTGTGTTAACGCGAGAAGCGTTCTTGAAGCATCGATCATGATTCGTATCATGATAATAAACTTTCTGGGTTTGTTACGTTGCGTTGTAATCGAAAGGAGTGCATTCGTTTTTGTCTTATATTTTGGAGCAGGGGCTTCGAAGATCGACCTGCGAAATGGGATTATAAAATTTTCACAAGAAGATTGATGGAGAAAAAATGTGTAAGATAGAGGGAAACATTGATACATTCATTTTCATTCTATTTGAGGTTATTCTACTTAAGGTTAATTCAACTCGTGTCACTTATGACAATTCCCGGTTGACCTTTTTACGTCGCAATTTTCGGTTCCCATAGAAATTGCGCCAAATCCGCCTGGTTCGTTGCAATTAAACTCCCAAAATTTCTCTGCTTTTTTAATTTCTCATGAATAAACTTTTCGTACCTCACACGGAGTGTTCAAAGCACGTTCTGTAATTTTTTCAACCCCTTCGGACCGATAGTCTGCTCACAATTTTTTTTTTTTTTAAACTGACTGGGTAGAATCCACCCAGTGTGACGGCCGTGATAACGTTTGTTAGCGTGACGATGAAGGGTCAGATTAATTCGACAAGGCAACCACCCGCAACCCCAAACACGGAACAACGTCTACAAAATCCAAATATCAACACAAGGGTTAATTTTGTCAAGCCATTTGTCAATTATCGATTATACAAGTGACGGAATAATGATAAACGCTCGGCGATGCTTGGCGTGAAAAATCTTCGCGTAATTAAAATAATGGCAATCCATTCAGGACTTCGGTAACCGCGTCGTAGCAGGCGGTCGAAGCGGATGTTGTCGTAGCCTCGGGCTCTCGGACTCTTCAGGAAACGAAGTTCTCACCGTCGGAGCTGTCGACCGCGACGCCGAGTCGAAGGTGGCGATGCTTTTACCGCGCGACCTCTCGGTATCAGGAATATCGAACGCCGTTAGGGGTTTCGAACTTGCGGGGGGGTTTGTGTGCTCGCGGCGAAGGGGGTTGATGCCGCTCGGGTTGCTAAAGCGCCACCCGAGTGTACCAGATGAGCATCAACGCCCAACCTCGTTCCCTAGCGATGCCATTGAAAAAAAAAAAAAAATCCCCCGGGCGGAAGTAAAGAAAAGCTGCTATTTGCATTTTTATTTTATTTTTTTTTTTCACCTCGTTTCTCATCGTTTCTACCCTAAACGTTGTTTTTCTTTTTCGCTTTCTTTTTTTCTTTCGAAGGCAACTCGGTACTTAACCGGGAAGCACAGGTATTTTT
This sequence comes from Sussaba pulchella, assembly GCA_963971145.1. NCBI lineage: Eukaryota > Metazoa > Arthropoda > Insecta > Hymenoptera > Ichneumonidae > Sussaba > Sussaba pulchella. Next base: position 3,341,930 of record OZ020173.1, read on the forward strand.
TTTTTTTCGCAGTGCTATACGACTTGTAAATGACATGTCCGTAATTTATGTGACTTCACTCGTGACGTCGAGGAACTAATCCGCTAGAGAGCGGGGCGGCGCTATCTAGCGAATTAGTTCCGTGACGTCACAGATGGAGTCATATAATTACACTCCTTTGAGGCTCCAAACCGAGGATTCGGATGGGGGAGGACCTTTCCCACCGCCTGATCTCCAATCGAGGTGAACAAATATTCGACTAAGAATTTTGGACGAAGGGAAAAAAATTATCGATCTATCTGTGAACAATTGATTTCGAAACAACCAGCAATACAATTTTTAGATTCATTATTTCGAATTGCTCCGTCAAAGTCGTATGAACGAAGAAGTCACAATTATTTTTTCCATCCCTCCAACGTATCACCCTAAGCTAATCCCAATAATTCCAAAAATATTTCCTTCGAAACGCAATAAAAGAAATTCAACCAAAACGAAAATTGCGTAATTGTAATTGTAATTTTCAGCTATAAAAGCTCGTGCGATTTTAATCTTTCCAGTTCTCGAGTTTTTCGAACCATCGCAGTGTCCTGCGCGGCGCGATTGAGGTTACATCTGTTCTTCAGCTATATCGGCCGAGTAATTGGCGACTCGTCATTACCGCGCGGAACAACGAGCACGCGGGTGCACGGAAACCGACGACCGTTCCTCGGTCGTGGAAAAATAAAACGTTAATTTTCTGTCCGACAGCGCGGTAGCTGTGGTGGTGGTTTTTTTTTTTAATTTTTTTTATTTTTTTTTGTTTTTAGCTCGTTAGCGGGGAGTGTGGCAGCGGTTGAGGCATATAGAGCGAGCGCGAGGAAGCCAGAGGTGGGCGAAGAACCATACGAACGGTAGCAACGTTGCTGCTGCGGCTGCTGGTAAATTAACTACGCGATGAAACTACACATCGGGTCTCTTTCGAGGGAGGCCTTTTGTGCGATGACGCTTGTGTGCATTATGAGCTATGGATAGCCGTGCTCGTTGCGAGCTGCACGAGAGGAGGGAAAAGTTGGGGCAGTCTCGAAATTTCAACGCCAATCTATATCAGGCTCGCAAATCACTTTATTCGACACAATTATAATAAAATTTGTATCGTCGGTCTGTTGCATACACGAGCTAATTAGTTTCATGCGCTATTGTGATATTTTCTTTCTTTTCGTATTTTCCATACTGTCCAATGAAATTTAATTTCTCTTTGTTCCCGGAAAAAGAGGAAAATCAGAGATTTTTGAAGGAACGAATGCAGGAATAACTTTGCCGGAGAATTTTTTGCAGAAGAACGCGATTACTAGGTTTGGAGAGCGTATATATATGTATTTAATTTTGGTCACGTGACTGGCTAAAACGTAAAATTAGCTGCGGACAACCGAAAAAACAATTCAGTGACGAATGAAATTATTTCTTCCTCTACTTTGGGACGGTTTTACGTCCCAATTCTAGACAATTTAAAGAATAAAAATGTCTCAAATTCAAGTACAAAATGGCGACTCGAGGCCCGACGGACGGATCGATAAAAGACACAATGAAATAACAAACATCAACGAAAAAAAAGAAAGGAAAAGAAACGGGTAATTATTTATTTAATTTATTTCTGAGATTACCGTCCCGTGATTTCCGTGGGGTCTGATTATGCTGCTGAGATTCCGGATTGCGCCTTGCTGGGAACAGAAGCCAGCGACGCTGCCGGTAACGAGATCCGGCTGGGTTTTCCGACGCGAAGAATCTTTTCTCGCGGCCCAACGGAACTCAGAGCACGTTTTGGTCTTTGAAACTTAGCCGTTGCCGCGGCTCGGAGATGATCGAAATTGAAAAAGATAGGCGCAACCGGCTATCCGGGCCGTCTCGAATCGGCTGCAAGGATGAGAATCGGAGTTTTTCGGTTTCGCAAAGTCTCTCAACGAATGACTGAATTTAACGCTTCGCTTGAAGTTTACGGAAAAATTATAATAAAAGTCCCGGGTATCCTAGATCCCATAAATTCATTATTAAATCTTTTTTTATTATTAATTTTTTTAATTATTAATAAACTTATATTTATTGTTAAATTTATGTCCATTCTGAGCAGAGGAATTAAGGCAGAAAAGGCTCAAGTGGGTTAACCCGACGATAGACATAATGGTCAAGGGTCTAAAAGTGCCACCAATCTGACCATCGCTCGCCATACATTTCGTATTTCATCTCTCTGGTCAATTTAATTTTCGAGTTGTCTCTGTTTCGCGCAAACTTGCGTATCAAATACGCTGCGGTAATGCTAAAAGTAACGCGTACGGCTCGTGTGTCGCTTCGTAGTCATGGCTGTGAATATCCCACTGGAGCCGGGCATTCGGGCGATCCACCGGTGGCGAGCGGCGTATGACTACGCCGAGTGTGTGCAACTTGTTGCACAATGATCGTGGGAAAAATTAATTGTACGCGAGAGCAAGGAACCGAGCACCCATCGCCTCGCTGTTTCGCGGTCAGTGAAATTTCAAACGGACTTTCGGTTGCTCTGGTTCAAACACACACATGGACAGCTACCGGGTGACCCTACACAGCTGGGCGTGGCTTACCGCCCGAAATAAGTGAGAGAGGCACTCACGGAATGAGAGGAAGAGAGAGAGAGGAGAGAGAGAGAGAGAGAGAGAGGAAGGAAAAGAGAAACAGTACGAGAGAAAAAATGAGATTAGGCAATTAGATTATTTATTAGTGCACTTGGAAATTCCTCTGACACACAAACTGCAATGATAATGTTGGTTTTATTCCGGAGAATTAATTAATCGCAAAGAAAGAGGTTCAAATACAGTCTCGGGTTTATTTTCAGGTATCGGTCTACAATTTGTGTTTTATACGTCTGACACAGTCAGCGGGCAAACAAAGGACACAAACAAACGTCCTGACTGAAGAGTGCTGGCACAAATCACAAAGGGAGGGGATAAGTTCCTGGACACCGCCGAAACCATCATACGCGCGTATTGAACCAAAACAAGAAGTAAAAAATAAAATATTGAATTCAATGAGCCGAGCTGAACTGAAAGTGGAACAAAAGAACAATGAAAACAAAACATGAAATATAAAACATGAATTTTGTTGTGTTTTCGTATGAAAAAGAGTTATTTCTGAATTTTCCATAAACTCGATTTGCTACAGTGTTCGTTATAAATTTAATTGAATGTACCAATTAAAAGCGACATTCTGTAATTTTTTCCGAGTTTTTCGAATGGATGGTTTACGAATTAGAGGGGGAAGGATACTCCGATGGCGGTTCCTAGATTTCTACGGAACCCTAAATAGAAGAAAAAAAAGAAATCAAGAAAGTATAAAAAATAATGATAAAAGTAATGTCAGAGAAATGACATTTTTTGATAATTAGATAGGCTGGAAGGGAAAGAGGAGACCGTTCTTGAGTCTCTTTGACCCAAGATCGTGTTAGCTTCATCTCGCGTTATTTCGACGCAACGTTGCCAATTGTCGTAGCGTTTGCTCGCTTTGATGTTAACATTCGGACAGAATAAGTGAAATTCGATGAATCTCAATCACTCCAGGCGGACGACGATTATACATGCAATTTTTCTTGCAATCATTCGTACCAATGGACAATAAACATGTTTTGCAACATCGCAATCGCAAGTATGTATTTCGTTACGACCAATCGATTTGTTGGTCCGCGACGAATGATGATAATGGAGATAGAAAGGTAAACCCCGTTCGTACCGACATTATTTCAAATCTATTCGTACGACCGTGGTAACCTTGGCCGGTGTGAAGCCCACGCCGCTATCTATGACCTTACGAAGGATAGTCTCAGTTGTCTCAGATGGCCTCTGTCGCAGTTGCCCTCTGGTAAACTTGCCTTAATTTATTTCGACCCGCTGCCGACAATTATCTTGATCCAAACGGCGACGCTCGGATGAAGATGTCGGCACCGGGTCGCAATAAATTTGGGCAGCTTCTCCAGAGGGCAACTGCGACAAAGAGCAATTCGGACCCTCTTCCCCGCGATGCACCGTCACGATGCAAACCGAACTTCTCTGCTGCCGCAAAGTTCAAACCTCGCCTTCACCGCGAACGGTAATTCATTTCCCAATCTCAACCCCAAAGATGGCGTCCCTCTGTAATAACGAAATGGCGGATCTCGCGACTCGGTCGGTAACGTCGGTGCTCGTACCACGTGGAGCTGTCGAGCGAGGGAGGAGCTCTCATCTCCTCTCGCGGTCTATATTAAGAAAAAAAAAAAGCTTCTGGTTGACGTTTCTACGACAAAATTTCGCCACACGAGTGTCAGAAACCATATGGATGTTCTTCGTACGATAAAAATACGTATTGTCGATCGTATTTTCCGAACCATCGCGTCGAACTCGCGCGATCGTTTGCGCCGAGGATTCGTTCGACGACGCACTGGGTGGAGAAAATCAATATGAAAAAGCTCGTTTCAACAGCTTGCAGTGAGAAAGCGCTCGAGCCCGTCTATGTAGTCGCAGCTGGGATTCACTGGTTATCTGGTGCTCGAATGTGAAATCGTCGTAGCCATATGCTCGCGCGTTGACATAAGAATCCCGCGAGATCGTCCGCGTTATCGTTATCTACAATTTTCGCTCAACAATCTCAACGAACGTTGTTTCACACGAATGATTTGTTTTTCGCTTTGGTAACTGAGCCACGATCGAATTGAATTATCGATGAACGCGACGTTATTTACATTCGATCGATGCTAATTTGTTGCTCGAATTAGCAACGAATTATTGAAACCTCGACGTTGTTCGAACGTCGTCGCAACCAAGATCTCTTACATGACATTAGAGTCGATAAAGATCGATCCGCAAAATGTTGCTCCAGCTCCGGATCCTCCCGATCGTCGTGGTACTGCAAATTTTTCTGGCGTCAAGGCCGGAATCTTTTATGGTCGAATCCACTCGCATCACCGGCACTTTCAAGACGGACGAATTCTTTCGATTCCTCATGAAGTTCGGATTTCAACAGACCGATCGCCATCGACAGAGAGAATCTTACGGTTACATATTCGGCAATGTAACTTCGAGACGCAATTTTTCTCAACCCGTCACCATGGCCGTTCTGGATCGCAGACATTTTTTGGAGTATTACGGCAATCGCACGGTGCGAGACAGAAATCAAGCCTGCGCCAGGATGTTCGACACGCTCAATCAAAGTTCTTACGACGCTAAATGCAACGCCGACGGTCAAGACTTTTTGAGGTATATTTTTCTTGCAAGTTTCTTTGGTTGTTTCGGCGTTGTTTCAATATTTTGTGACAAAAAATATTCGTACAAAATAATTTTCGATTAAATTTCTCTATAAAATAAGTAAATTTTGAAATAGCATCAAAATCTGCCGTCGGAGTTAAAATTTAGTGAATTAAGTAATAAAATTGATCGACGTCGATTTGTTTACAGGAGAGTGCCGTGTCCGAAAGGAAAATTGTGCACCGATGAGGATTCCGAGTGGAACGTTATAAAGAACTATCAGTTCACGTACGTCATTCAAGATCTCTGGCAACCGAAATTTTGGTACATGAGCCTCGTGGCGTGCTACAGAAACGAAACGACTTGTCAGTGGGAACATTTCAACGAATCGCTGGAACTCGATTACGATATATGGCTGGTGAACGGCAATCCGAACATCAGCGGTTTGAACAGTCTGACCTATCAATTTTCTTGCGATCGACAAAACACCGTCGAGCTTTATCTTCTGTTCTTCATCTGTTACATAATTCTCGTGCCTTTGCAATTGTACGCCGTCAGGCTGCAGAGACATCCCGTAACTCGTCTTTTCACAGCCAGTTTGCTACTCGAATTCATCGCCATATGTTTGATCCTCATTCACGTCCTCAAATTTGCCATCGACGGGGTTGGATACACGCAGCTCGAGGTTGCCGGAGACATCTTTGACATTCTCTCTCGGGTGCGTTGGGAAGAATTGAATTTTAAAAGAAATTCGATAATAATTGAGTGATCTGTGGAATTGGGTTGAAAATTGTGAGAATAAACGATTTTTTCGATATTTCAGACGACTTTCATGCTGCTGCTGCTTCTGCTTGCCAAAGGATGGGCAGTCACGCGAATGGAACTCACGTGGAAGCCTCTCGTCTTTGTTATATGGTTCTGTTACGGAGTCGTTCATATACTTCTGTACGTTTGGAATATGGTAGGTCGAAGAATTTTTATTTATTTATCAATATATGGGAAGGATCGTCTCAAATTGAAAAATATTATTTTTAAAATAATATTTTTTGTATCCTACGACCTCACTGATTTTTTTCTAACATTTTTTCAAGAGGTAACTGCTATTTTGGTAGTTAATAATTTTAAGACATTTTTTTTCCAGATATTTTATCGATCTTGAGGATTTTTGTTTTTCATAAAATTGCATTGGGGTGCAAAGCCGCGAATAAAATCGATCAATGTCGTATTTGTGTTACAGACGGAAGTCGATATAATCGAGGACATAGACGAATATCAAACGTGGCCCGGTTGGTTCATACTTCTGTTTCGCAGTGCGATTATGATATGGTTCCTGTTCGAGCTTCGTAATACAATGACTTACGAGCACAATACGCAGAAATTAAATTTTCTTCTGCATTTCGGAGCTTCGGCACTCGTGTGGTTCATATATTTGCCGATAATAGCTCTCATTGCACTACCGGTTAGCGCACTGTGGAGGTTCAAACTTTTACTGGGTAATTTTTCAAAAATTTCTTATCATAAGAAAAAAAATTATTGTCCCACCAAAAAAAATTATTTTCCCACAAGAAAAAATTATTTTTAGACAAGAAAAAAATTATTTTCCCACAAAAAAAATTATTTACCCACAAAAAAAAATTATTTTCCCACAAAAAAAATCTTTTAATACATCGGTTTAATCAAAAATTCGATCGCAGGTATCACTTATTCCGCGGATTGTTACGCTTATTGCGTCATGGCTCATTTATTGTGGCCAACGCGTAGCGAACAATATTTCCTGCTCGCACAAGGTGCCGACAACGGCGACGAATTGGACGAATTCAACGAGGCGCCCCACGTACTAAACAGCTACGTCGAACCAACCGAAGACAAAGTCATTGCCTAAACCACGAAAAATTTACGAAGACAATGATGATATCGAGATAAATGACACGAGAATGACGAAGACGATAGAATAATTAAAAAAAAAAAAAAACGAAAAGAAGAAGATAAAAGATAGTAAGAAAGGAAGAAAAAAAAAAAGAAACAATGTGATGTAACGTTTGCCAAATGGTTCAGCTCGAGAAAACAAAAATACTCCGACACGTGTTATTTGAGACTGAAGCAACCTGCATACGCACGCTCCAATAGGCTGTCATGATTCGTAAGTTTTACAACCGATTATCCGAGAAACGCTGTAGCTTCTCGACGCCAAGTATCAAGAAACAAATAATCAAGACGCATCAAATGCGTCGATTTTAATCGATCGAACGAATTCCCCTCAAATTAAAAACAAAACCACGCATGCAAAGAAAAATTATGAGTACAGTGGAACCTCCGTTATTCGAATCAATGTCGACCGAATCTCGTTTGAAAAATTCAACCGCATTATTAACTTTCCGACCGAATTATATGGAACAAATATACAACTGTCAAAAAGGTATATTCTGAATATCGAAATATTTACGAAGTTTCTTAAACGCTTACTTTTATGGTTTCCGTTCGATAAAATCGGCGATGAAGCCACGAAAAATATAAACAATTTTATATTCACGTTTCTCTTCGCGCGTTGTCAGAAAATAAGTAAAACAATAATCACAATAATGCTATGAAACGAATCGTCGGACACTTTTCTACTAAAAAATTCGCGTGGCAGATCGAAAGTTCGAGATCGCAACCGTAAAGAATAAAAAAAAATGCAGCGGTAGCGCCTCGTTCGAAAATAAGCATTTTATGGATTTAATTTTTTTTTCCTTCAATACTTGGCGACGAAGCGCCACCGCATCGCTGCATGACTGCTCGTTAAAGTGAGCTCGCGAGCGAATATTTCGTGCCAACGACCGAAGATTGGACGTTCGAAGGGAGCAAAAAAACTATTTGGATCGATCGACAGTTCGAATAATCGAGGTTCCACTGCGAGAACTAAATCAAGCAGGAATATATATTTACTTGCCGAAGTAATCACGATACTCACCGTCAAACAAATTCGCGCATTCCACAATGATTTTTTTCAATATACGATTACGAAACTATTTTGCGATTGCCTTATAAACCTCTCGTTTTATAGAGAAATTTATCGTCGGATAAGAATAATGGTGAACAAAAAAAATAATATGGACTGCGTTAGAGTTAAGATGAAAAAGCGTGATTAGGCTTTATGGATTGTTACTGGATGTGTAATAGGGCAAACAGTCCGTTGCAGCAAAATTAAGGTGATGGCGAAGCATCGGAGTTCGTAAATATATTTACCAAGAATTACTCGTAAATTAACAATTATTCTGCGATATTTCACGCCTGAACGACTAAACGGAATTCGATGGAATGTGGTGGATCTATGTAGAATCTATCAAGGTGTAAGATAGAATCTAACCAATCTATATCTCATGTTTTTCTCAAAATCGCGAAGAAAAATTCGCGAATTTCTTTACAATAAAAAAAAATCTTTAACTTAAATTTTTTCGGGAAAAACATGAGATATAGGTTGGTTCTTGATAGATTCTACATAGACGAACCAAATTTTATCGAATTTCGTTCAGCCGTTAAGGCGTGAAGTACAGCAGAATATTTGCCAAATACACGTAATTCTCGGTAAATTTACTTGCCGACGACGATCTATCGATTCACCTTAATACGAAACCTTCCTTACATGATATGAATACGCTTTTTAGGATTTGGGGATATTTTTTTCAAAAAATAGAATTCGTTTCTGGATTATTCGAGCTAAATTTAGATGACGGATTAATATTTTTACAACGCAAAGAAATAAATTGGATAAACTCGAAAGGACCAACGAAGCTATTTATAATTTGATAGAAACATTTTACGACAAACAGTAATTTTTAATTATATCGAAAGTTCGAATTCTTTCTATCGAAATAACGATAAAATTCTTTCACGATTTTTTTTTTTACGAATATTATTTGTAAAAACAATTATTTGAGATTTGCAATGGACTGTTTACCTTGTATGTTGCGGTTTCATTCGAGTTTTGGGGTATGAGGCGGCGCCTGTAGCTCGTACGTAGCACATTTGATACACGAACACACGAACACACACAAACACCGACGGAATTTATACCGTATTTCGATTTGAACTGAAATGTGCTGGTCGTGTTTTTCTGTGGACTTCCTCCTGAAGGATATTGTTCATTCCTACCCTTATTAAAATAGAGCCAAATGAACAATTTATTTAATTTCAATGATTGAATATCTTTTGTCAGTATTAATCGATAAAAATCCCGATCCTAACGAATAACAGAGAGACTATCTGGTTATTATTTATTCTCGATTACAATAAAATTCTCCGAAAATACAGGCTCGACATTTCATATCAAACAGCGATACTCGATACGGTTTGAACACATTCAATTATTATTACGACACACGTAAATACATAATTCCACGGCAGATATAGAGGAACTGATGTAAATAATAACAAAAAAAATTGTGTAATTACGGAAACCTTGAATCATCGAAAATTTTTGGATTGTCGTAATTTTCACGATACGAACATTGTCATTATTTTTAAATCCTGAGTCACGTCGATAACCCACACGTTCACACCGACACACGGACCGGCACATAAAAAAACCTCGATTCCAAGCTCAGATCAAAGAACAAATTGTACAAAATTATTCGGGAAACGAGATCGGACGTTTAGCCGTCCGTTTCGCATACCGTCGTGTAAATATGATAAATTTTCAAGAGTCCACGCTCTTTTTCCGTCAATTACATTTTAATAACAATGCACATTTTCGAGTTAACTCGTTACACTGTAATGTAAATTCAATTGTATCGTTGACTCGAACGAATTAACGATCGACTTTGAAATTAACGCAGCAAGAACTACGTAGGCTTCCAAATTTACACCAGTTCCGCTAATAATATCTGTAGTTGTTCGATAAATCGGAATAAGTCACGTTCGACGTTTTATAAAAAAAAAAAACCTCTATATGGTCAACGATTTGACTTGTTTTTAAAAGAAAAACCTCGTAGCAGACATTTTCTACGTAAATAAATACGTACCAGATCGATTTAATTATTTTTTTTTGTCGAATAAAATCAATTAATATAATTTTATTATTATTATTTTGTTAATATAATTTATCACATAATTTTATTAATATAATTTTCTACTTCAAACGTGACTTTTTCTGGCAAATCTGGTAATACTGATCGCATCGTGATTGCAATCGTCATGTCGATTAATTTTTTTTCTCTTATAGTTCGTTATTCATCGACCACGATGAATCACGATAAATCATCTTGGCACGATAATATATTTCCATCGTTATTTCCATAGCATATTTACAAATATTTCACTTCTTTTTCTATATTGATCGTAAATTCTTCATTCGATCTCCGAGAGTTCAATATTCACAAATTTCTCAAATAGAGTCACGTTTACCGTATCATCGGTCCGGTAATCATAATCGTAGATCTTCGATCTCCGATCTTGATCTTATCAAGCAACGGAGACTCGTAAATTTGTCAAATCTTTGTAAACACGACTTTTTTCCTATAACGTTGTTGCTCAAACTTGTACGAAGATTATACGTTAGTACCGAAATCTATACTCCTTGTTTTAGAAGAGATAAAAGTTAGAAAAAAAAAAAAAAAAACATGCAACACAAATTTATATTCAACGTTTACACGAGATGTGCGTAAATGGACTAGGGTGCCCCTTAATTATGGTCATTTTGAAATTTCAAAACTCCACAACCTGTAGTACGACTCGAGGCTTAAAAAAGCACACCATTAAGGGGTGCCACCGAGTGATCAAAATTGTCTCATTCAAATAAAATAACTTTTTTCGATTATTTCGATTTAATTATGTTGGAAATTTTTTTTTGGGTCTCGGATTCTTACACTCAGATCTTAGAAATAATTATATTGAGGGACATCCTAATGGCCATTGCCACACAAACACACATACGCGTTAAGATCGGTACGATATTTTTAATCTTTAAATGTATTTAGCATTATTGTCACTGATAACTTTCCGACTGAGTCGAATACGAATCTTTGCGCGATTCGACATCGATTCGCGATTCAAAAAAATGATAGAAATGATTTTAAAAAAACGTTTTCCGACGATCCGTCTCGAGAACAATCCGCGACATCACGAGATTGAGACGATTGTGAAAACCAATTGTGTGAAAACATTATTTCGGAAGCATTGCCACGAGCGATTCGTAAATTAATTCGTAAAAATAGATTTTAATCGATAATATAGTTTTATATATCGTAAAACGGATATTAGCCAAGCTAAAAAGAGTTTATCCTATGTTGAACCGTAGATGTAGAAAAAAAAAAAAAAACGATGCAGGATCAAACGTTCGCGAGATAACGACGTAATTTTCGAGATTCATCCCTGATTTTTTGTGTCTTGTACGAAATTCGACGGTATTATGTAATTCTTATCGTGTAGAAAACGTTTCGATTGTATAAATATTTACCCACAATAGTTGACTCTAGAATGAAACAGTCATTGATCTTTGAAAATAACAAAATTACCAGATTGATATCCAAATTTGTCGAATATACTATTTTTAAACGGTATTCCAATGAAAATATAATTCGAAACTAAGCCTTCGATCTGCTCTCTATCTACCCTAGACATTGAAAAATGATTTTATAAACGCGTAAATGTGTACACTAAGCCTCTGCGACATGATCGCATTAAGGAGCTCCAAGGGCGACGCATTGCAACGCAAAGCGGTTAAATAAAATAATCATTCTAGGGTCAAACTCCCGATCGACGAGTGTCATGTTAATTGATTTTTCAACTTTAATAAGGAAAGAGGCTGTAGGCTCTCAAATTGTAAATATACACACGCACCGGTATATCTATATACATACATACATATATATATATATATATATATACATACATATACACGTAAATACACATGTATTGTATTTTATTCATTTGTAACAAACAAATCAGGGTGAAAATTTACAGTAATTTTAAATCTGCGGTAAGACTATCTACAATGGTTTTTGGAGCAGGCCCGATTCCCAATGCCGATATAGTGCCAGGTTGCAGCTGAGTTTTACCGGCGTCTCTTATAACGGCGGCCACCAGGCCTGCTTGCTTGGCTTCTCGAGCCAGATTCAACAATTCTTTTTCTCCTCCGATTCTCAAAACTATCTTCGGCTGGCCCGAACGCAACCAAAAGTCGCATAATTTTTGGTGTCTCCGACTGGACGAGGCTTGACGATAGCACTCGGTTGCGGCGTGAGCGCATTGCGAACCCACTTTTCCTTTGCCCATCGGCACGTCCGTTCTCACTACTATCACCATTTTGCATCCGTTCTCGAACGACGCCGTTACGCCTATCTTGAAGAACGACTCGAGAAGCTTCATCATCGCGCTCATAGCTGCGATTGGCTATTTTTGAGCCGCTTGTTGCTTTCCCTGATGAATCGCCATACAATCCTTAAACTCTTGCACTTGGTTACGACATTTTCGCCAATCTTGCGTTTCAGCTATGCATTCCTGAACAAAGCGACGCGTATTGACATTTTTTTTTTTTTTTTTTACGTAAAGAACGAAAACCGAGCTGAGGAATTAGATTTTTTTTTTTTTGTTTTTCTTTTTTTCCCAGGGATCGTGCAATAGTTACCTGAACTTGGTAATGCAATTCCATACAACCGGTTTTCTTCAGCATGCGTTCCACGGGATCTTCGATATCGTCGTCTGACTTTTTTACTTTTGTGGGAAACGTCATTATCAATCTTTAGAAACGTTCATTAAATTACTGTGAAGATTTTTCGGATCGCTGTGTGGATAACTCATTTGTCACTGTGTGAAAAGCATGATTTTCGGCGACCGGCTGATCGGGGTGACATAACCTCCTTACAACGACTTCGGCCAACTTCAGCTCTGCGAAAATCGCGTATGCACGGGCCGAGGTGGATAGACAGAAGGAGATGCCATCCGAAAAAAGAGAATCGGAACAAAAATTACTATTAGTAAGAGTTCACAATAATGCCACGTGGTGACGCTCGCAACGTGCAAGAACTCGACGGGGTTATATTTAGTTGTTTGCGGAAAAATTAAGGGATTTTCATGATTTTTTTGAACCATGTTAACATTATTTCATTAGAAGAAATTGTAGAGTATCAATTACAATTTTAATGTTTGAGGTAATTATTGTCGTCGCTCCAAAACACTTTTTTTTCTGAGCTCACAAATTCCCATAATCAATCCCTAAGGTTCTTCAATATCCCAGTTATTTAATAAAAATGACCCAAATAAAAACCACCCTGGTGCACGCGGAACAGCGCCATTGCAACTTGTGTTCACCTTTGCAAGCACGATGCACTCTCATGCATAATCGACGTACTTCACTGATTGCATGATCTCTGACTGTGCCGAACGCGGCCTCGACGCGTTCGGTCCTTCGAGTTTGTGTACACCCGCAATTTGTACTTTCTAGGTTAACCCCCCCAATTCAACCAAAAATAAACAAACATTATCGAACTTATCGCCGTGAAAGTTTCGCCCCAATAGTGAAAAATAAATCGAATATCAACAGCCGCGGTTCAACGAATAAATTGCAATAATTCTTTACTTCAATTCACCCTCTAGAGTTTCATCAATATTGTCATCCCCGCGCATCCCCCTAAATTCGTTCTCGAGTACATCCAAGTACACGCAAGTTTTTCTCGGTACTCGGCACATGGCCGCTTGGCTGCGTTCACGCAGTCTCGCGGGCTCGTGCTGGCCGAGCAGACGACAGTGAACCACCGACGTCCCTCGACGACCTCGAAAATCCCGATTGAACGATAACAAACGTGTCCAATTGTGATTTAACGCGGAAAAATATATCAACGACGATATTTCGGTTCATCGTCGTAAGTTTTGCACCAATTTTTGACAATATTTTCATTGATTCACCGACAACGAAATATCGATTGTCTACCGCTGCAAGCGCTCTATCCTCGCTCATACATCTCCCACCTTTTTCCGCAATGTTCGAGCAGTGCCGGCAATCCGTCAATCGTCGTCTGTTTTTTCTGTACGGCTAATTGTCGGCACGCAAGTTGTGGCCGAAGGTCTTCGGGATTGCCATTAAATTCAACGTCAGAGAAAATCTATGCTAATAACCAATTTCATCGTCGTACATCGCGAAAAAAACATTTAAAAATAGTGATTTCACTTTGGAAATCCGTACACGCGATCAATGTTGCCACTCGATCGGCGTTTAAAACAATAACAATGATAAGAACGTGGGGGGAAAATGGAAGAAAACGATTGAGATTATAGACAGGAAAAAAGTGGCGGTAATTCTAGACCGTCGTGAGAGACAAGACGAGAGATTGGTCGATGAAAAACTTTTGATATTAATGAGTTACGTAAGACACGAGGATTAGCCGAAGGATTCGAATTTCCGGTTTTGAAAAATAGAGTCGGCCCGCGTCGCGCCAGATTAATAGAGTCGCTCATCGATAAGCCACCCCCTCCGCCCCTGCTCGTTCATTCCTTACCCAGTCGGTAGCAAAAACCTTGTAAACTATTGCTTCCAAAGGTCCCTAAATTCTTCCGAACACGAGAAAAGTTTCGAATCATTCATTAATTTATTTTAAAACTAATCCAGACACTGTTTAAAAATATTATTTATCATTTGAATCACCGATTAATTACGTTTCGTCTCATCTTAGAAGATTCTAACGACCACGAATCAAACTAAATTGCGTGAAATAATATCTCATGATAGAAATAAGAATCTAACCGCAACTCCGCGGCAGGTAGTTGATTTTTTTCCTACTCCATCGACTTTAATTTCATTGATATTTCGCACTGGAAAACTCGTCGATGGATAAGCGAGGATTCGTTCGTATTAACGCGCATGGAACCCGTGCGCGATAATGCAGGAAGTCGAGGCGTCGCGCGCATTATAATCTCTCAATGAGTGCCATTTTCTGTCAAGGTCCCGACTCACCGCCTCGATTCGTAGCTAGCCCCAATCAACCTCGACCTTCAATTACTCCATCGATGTATATCATCGTTTTGTCTTTTTTTTTACACCGTATAGACACGCGATCGCGTAAAAAAGTCCATCGGCGTTCATAAATGGCAACAAAAAAATCTCCAAATCATTGCAAATAGTTTTGTTTTCAAACTATTTTATCCGCTTCTGCGTTAAAGACGATAACGAGACGCGAATGGAGACAAGTACTTTGAAATTGTATGTAAAATAGCGATCCGGTAATTTGCGCAATTTGAATTATTTCCGAACCGCGCGGCGATGCGGTTCGAAAGACCCGCCGGAAGTTTCGGTGGTTGGCGAAGCGTCCGCTAGATGGCCGCGACGATGAGCCGACGTGAACGACGAGGAAATTGGACTTTTTGGTTTGATCGAAAAATTTGTTTAAACATTTATCGTAGATGATAATGATGAGGGAATTTGATGATTGATGTTGCGAGTCTAATTATGGTGCAAGAAGATGGTTTGATTCTCGAGTCGTTGGGTTGATTCGCGAGCTGTGTTTTTTCGGGGTTTCTCGCAAGCGCCCCGACTAGAGGTCGATCAGTATATAAACCTGGCGAGAGAGATTGCTTTCGGGTAGTCCGATTCTTCTCAGGGGACCTCCGACGATAATACAAACTCACTCTTGATAATGGCTAATTCACTCATTGGAAATCACCTACCCTGTAGAAGAAGATGTTGACTATCTTTTGACTCCCGCTAATTAGTTTTTTGGAGATTCTTTTTTTTTTTTTTTTTTTTTGTTATTTTGAGTTAATGGATCGATCTTAATTTTTTTCAGTAATTTTCGTTGCTCGTTAATGGCTGAATTAGGTTTGGAGACGTTATGAGAATGAGACATGGATAGCGTTAACGAGTAATTACAATCTGTTGGTAAAACGATGATGGAAAATTGAAAAAATATCGATGCTCTAAGATTTTCGAAAGTTAAATTAATTCTGTGATAATACGAATTGCGAATAATTGAAGATGTTGCGTCCCATTGATCGTCTCGTTTGCAATATTATTCAATTAATTTAAATCAAAATATTGAAATATAAATAAAATGCGTGTAAATAAATATTACATATTGTACCATATTATCATCATATTTATATTTGAGTATTGTTATTGAACAAAATTTTTTTATCCATTTATTTGTTTTTTTCTCGATATTTTGGATTTCACCGATTTTCAGGAACAAAGAAATAATATCTTATTAAATAATTATTAAATAATTATGTTGCATGAGGTAAAAATTACGACGCTTCTGTCGTCATTCAATTCCAAATACTTTTCTATATCTTGTCGACTTATCGTTATCGACGTTTTGATCTCAAGAAAAATTCCGGGCTTCGATCACATCCGTTGAACGTTCGAGATGGGATGGTGTTGAAAATGTCGTTGATGATTCTCGAGTACCGTAATTGTCACGTCGCATCGATCTCGGCTACAGATTGAAACCAATCGAAGAATCCGATCAAAGCAAAAAGAAACTCAAATACGATGGAGTAATCTCTATTGTATTAACAATTATCTCCACGAGATTATCGAATAACGAACAAAATGATAATTTAATCGCATGTTCGAACAATCGATCATTATCAATAATTTCCAAATTCATTAATTGACGATAAATCTTCTTTTTTTTTTTTTTTGCACTTTTATTGACTCGACGTCGAATTCACCAAATGACTCGGCGAATTATTTCGGCAGAATCGTTCTGCAAACTGGTTTGGCGATCGCGCCGACGAGTTCGTCGCCGCTCTCTTCACGAATTCATGGTTTTAATCAGTTTGACGCGTTATCGCAACGAGATTATATATTCCCTTCGAAATTTCGTTGCTCGAGCATTTCAAGCATCTCTCATTCAAATAAGATATTCATTAAAATTCAAACCCAAAGCACTAAATAATTTCTCAACATCTCAATTCACATACAATTTTGTATTTGAAAAGAAATCATTTATTTCCATGATTGACGATTGTACATCGGTCTTTTATTCTTCGAGCGATATAAATCTTTGATAAGATTGAAATAAATCTTTTCCCGTCGTCGAGCCGATGTGTCATCACGCGTTAAGGCGATTTACCGTTCGATTTTCTCGGTACACCGCGGTCAATCCGTCAAAGTCCAACGGACCGCCCTTCGGAAGACGTCGAGATTGTCGCGTTGTAGCCACGGTTAAATTTGTTTATCGATCCAAATTTTATTACACAACGGACAATGATGATCGCTCTTGCGGAAATATCCCTCGTAGCACGTGTTTGACGCGTCGAGCGAACGTCAAACTCGTTATCGTTCGGTGGTTAATCGAGCGAAATCTTCGAAAATATGATAATTCGATTAATCACACGTCTCTAATGAATTTATCGGTTCGACGTTGCGCATTAACGTCAAGGATTTTCGATACGGCTACGGTTTAGCTATACATACGTGTCGGGTACACACAGAAACACAAATATACGCACACGCAGCTCGTACGGAGGCTACGGAAAACCAAAGGCGGACGATTTCGCGAACTTTGAACCGTTTTAACTCGCGCATTCCCATGCTCTCGACGACTTTGGATCTTGGCCCTAAACATCGGCGCGCGATAGACTTCGTCATCGATTTTCGAATTTTTCATGTTGTTTTGTTGGAAATTCGAAATTGCCGGTGGCTATCCGTGATCGACGGTTGATCGATCGATCGATCAACGACGGATTCGGGCAGCGAACGAGGCTCGAAACGTACGCGCATAAGCGCGGAGTTGGGATTTTTAACGTGGTGGGGGGGGGAATGAAGATAGTTTGGGAATATTAGTGTTGCCAAAATCGACGTTCCACTGTACATCAAAGTCAGCTGCTCGCGAGACTTCTGCTCGAGACTTTTAGGCACCACGCGACGTCTCGGGTCTTCCTCCGAGCTTATTATATCGAGTCACCTGCCTGATCAATCTATATCTAATTCTATTACACGCAATACATTTTGTTGATTGAAAACATTCATGATATAATGTAACGAGACAATGGAAATTTTAATTATTTTTAAATGAAAAAAATTGTAAATTTTAAAACTGAAAGATGAGACAAATGTTTTATTTAAAAATTGAAAAATTTATAAATTTAAGAATTTGATGAGTTAAAAATGTAGGAATTGAAAAATTCGACAACTCAAAAATTGAAAAATTGAGTAATTAGAAAATTTGGAAATTTCAAAATTAAACAACTTAAAAATTAAGATATTCGAAATTTAATATTTAAAAATTTTTAATATTGAAAAATTCGAAACTTCAAAAATTTAAGAAACATCAGATCTACAAATTTTGAAATTTCTCATCCGTTGAATTTATATAACTTCCCGTTCGATCGAATATTCAAAATACATTTCCTCAAAAATTCATAAATACTCGATCAATCCTTCCTAAATCGTCATAATTCATCATTTCGTCATAATTCTTACATTTTTTCTGCCTTCTAAAATTCATCACATTCAACTTCTTCCAAATTTCATATCCTTCAACTTTTACCATTTTTTAAATCGATTTTCTACACGACTAATCGTACCCCAGACGGCAAGCAATAAAAAATAAATAAAATCAACGCGTTCCCGACGAACGAGCGAAACAAATATTGGCACCGTTGAGCCGTGACAGCCGTCTCGTTACGTTGTGGGAATTCACTTTCTCTCGTTCCCGATGATTTCACGAAATGCAATTTACCGCTCAACGTGAATCAACGTGATACCTATATACATATATAACTGCAACGCGCGATGCGGCTTGTCCCCACCGTCTGTTCGGTATTTTGTCGAGGGAGTTCCTAACTTTAGATTTGACCGTGAGGTCTAGGAGCCTCGGAAGATCGTGCATTCCTTCGCTCACGAGCCAAATCTTACTCGCAAACGAGACACGTGAGCTCGTAACTGCGACAAGACGAAAAAAAAAATTGCGAGAGAGACGGAGAGAGAGAGAGAAAAAAAAAGAGAAAAATAGCGGGATAAGTCGCGCGTCGGATCGCGATAGTATTCCGATATGTTCGGCTGGCAACGGACCGGTCGGGTCTCTCTCCGAAATAATTAAATTTTATCCCGCCGAATTTTTATCATTTCTCTTTTTCGCTTTCTTTCCTTTCCCCGTCGCCCGAAAACCGTCAAACCGTATCAGCCCGGCTTGGCCGCTTGCACGCCGAAAGATTATTCAACTGGCTTTACAACCTCCTCGGTGCCGCCGATGCGGTATTCGCGCTCCCGACTTTAGATTCGTCGATCAAATTTTTTTAACGTTTAATTTACGAGTCGATATTTAATTAATTTATTATTAATTTTATTATTATTTGTTTTCCTTCGTTTGTTTTGTCTTTCATTTTGTCGAAAACGCGTTACGAAAATTCGTCGAAGAAAGTGTAGTTGCGAGTGTATTGAATAATTTATCAAAAACGTACAGAGATAAGTGTGTGGATAGATATTTTTATAAAAAATGGAGAAAAGCGTGGAGGAAGAGTTTAATGAAGAGGACGACGCGATGCCCTTGCCTCTGATACCGGACGAACAAGATGTCCAAGACATGAAGAGAAAGACAAGTATCTTCAAGTATTATTCGCACAAACCCGGAGGTGAGCTCAAACGTGTTGCTAATTCTTTGGGGTGGTTTTTTTCTTGTTTTTTTTTTTTTTTGCTTTGCGTTTTATGTTCCTGTACGTTAAACCCCGTTGGTTCTTTTTTTGTTCTTTCACGGCGACTTTCCTTCGTTGCCTTGGAACTGATAAAAATTCTG
The DNA here is from genome assembly GCA_963971145.1 of Sussaba pulchella. Taxonomy (NCBI): domain Eukaryota; kingdom Metazoa; phylum Arthropoda; class Insecta; order Hymenoptera; family Ichneumonidae; genus Sussaba; species Sussaba pulchella. The sequence goes on from OZ020173.1 coordinate 3,361,833, forward strand.
TGGAGCTCGCGTGTGACATTTCTGTGCAGCAAATCCGTTGCTTTCGATGTTGGAACCAAAGTCTGCGAAGATTGTCGTCGATTTTTTTTTCTCTGTCGCCAAGACAGGCCTCGTTCAAGGCCACATACGCATCCTAATCGGCAATGATGATACAAAGATATATATATGGGTGACTTCACCAAATCGAGACGACTGTTTCAACCGCCTATCCTCGGAAATTTTTGAAAAAAAATGTAGAATGTTGTTCTTGCTGACATACTTTGATTTTTTTCGGACTTATTCCTCCGCTATTTCGGTTATAATTTTACACGACATTCCGTGATATTTCTTTTATTTTCAATCAATTCGTTAAGTATCTTATGAAAAAATAAAATTCATATTCCAAGTGGAGATTTATGTAGAATTGTCCAAAATTTCCGATAATAATATCGATTTTTTTAAATATTGTTTTTAGAAAGCTGAGAAAATTTTACATAAAATATGTCGAATCCGAGTTGGGTTGTTTTCGAAAACGGATGAACCGTTTCGATTGGCCACAATTACCCATATATATTTCAAAATATGGCTAAGAAAGTTGTTATATATTTGTAACAGAAGCACACCGCATTTAATAAGCAATTAGCAATAACATTAAATCTGGTACAAAGTAATAGTCGCAGCACGCCATTGATATTGTTATTTTTTCATATTTTATTACACGCATTATATTTATATATTTTACACATTAGTATATTTTACTCACATGTATTAATCGTCACGTTTAATTTGTCACAAATTCATTTGAGGAATAGCTTCGACAAAAAATACGCCCACGCCATTGCGAGAAGAAATTTTTTATTGTATTTACCTCAAATATTGGACTGTCAGAAAAAAGAAAGAAAGAAATAGCTGCAACAAAAAATACGCTCCCGCCATTTTTACTGTATTTACTTCGGATATTAAACCGTAAAAAAAAGTAAAAAAGCTATTGCACCATTCGTAATGGACCTTACAAAGTACCGTGCATCCACGAGACGTCGACCTGATTTATCATTGATATATCCGATAGATCAATCAAAGTCCAATCGCAGACGAAGCGATAAAACGATAACCTACTCGACCGTCGTTAAACGCAGATTACGGTTGTTCGATTTCTTTCTGTTTTTTTTTCTCCACGGAATTCGCTTACCGGAAGTGTATTAGATCAAAAGAATCTACAATGTTCCGACGTACATCTCGCGATCATATAAATATGCATAATCGAACATTGATATTTGTAACAAGTATGAAAATTGTACAACATTCTTTACTAATAATAATTTTTAACAATTTAATAATTTTTCAAATTTAAATTAATAAATTAATGTACATTTTTTTTCTACGCACATTTATTTAAACCTACATTTGTTTATAAATTTATTTATATTTATATATGAATTTATTAATATTCACATTGACATAGAATACTGAAAACAAATTAAAATTAGATTGCAATTCAATCCCTAAGTCGTCTAAAAATGTCTGTAATTTGGCTACAGCTGTACTGTTACCAAACAGTGTTGCTGATGTTGTGTGATATCCTCGTTAAAAGCTCGCTACTTTGGCTTGAAATGCGAATTCGGTGGCTGCGATTAGTACCGAGGGATCGCCGCGTCGATGCCCGAAGACGACGATTGATCACAGATGCATCACGAGATGCGTTACTATATGCATCACTCACTCTTGCCAAACAATGCCGGAACTTTGACGATCAACCCCAATCCGCCCATCGTAAAACCTTCGACTCTTCCTGACTCATAAAAAAAATGAACAAACGAACTAACTATTTTATTCATAACATCTCTCAATTTTTTTTCTGAGTCTTTGGAGAAATTCGTCTTGCCGTAAATCGGAATTTCGGGCGATTTACCCACGCGAGAAGTTAAAAGAAAAATAACTAGAAAAATAAATTATGATATTCATAACATATTTCATTTTTTCTCTCACAAACAAACGAATAAGAAGAAATGATAATTTATCGTTAATCAACTATATTGGTCATACTTAATTAGTGTATTAATGGTCGCGCTTTAACCGGCCCATTATTTTTTAAGGCCGCCATTTTTAGTTCAATCCAAGTTATTCCACTACAGAGATATTCAATACATTTTCCATCACGAAGAAAACAAAGCTTTCTGCAACATGAAAACATAATCGCCTGTCGAGTCGTTTATTCAGTGGACCGTGGCGGTCTTTAGACCTGAGTGGAGTCATTCATTCCTCGTTCCAAGCAAAAACGCAAACCGGCTGCCCTCTGTTTATCACGCACGACAAATATTTCTATGGCGTAAAACCTTCCGCAACCACGCGTACGAAACCACGTTACGTTGCGATAATTCAAACAACTAGAAGTAAATATTTTTCGCTTCGAAAAATTATCGACATCGTCCTTATTGCGTCAGGATGTAATGATAATAACAATGATGAAATAAACGCGCGACAAGTTGTGCAATACGATACGGAACCAACGAAAATTACAAACAATTTAGAAAGAATTGATAACAATAATAATAATAATAAAAATAAATAAAATAATAATAATAATAATATAAATAATCATAATAATAATAAAAATAAATAAAATAATAATAATAATAATAATAATAATAATAATAATAATAATAATAATAATAATAATAATAATAATAATAATAATAATAATAATAATAATAATAATAATAATAATAATAATAATAATAATAATAATAATAATAATAATAATAATAATAATAATAATAATAATAATAATAATAATAATAATAATAATAATAATAATAATAATAATAATAATAATAATAATAATAATAATAATAATAATAATAATAATAATAATAACAACAATAATAATAAACAAATAATTCGATTAATTATTGCTTATCATTTTCCAAGCCCATAAATTCAGTATTTATCAAAATGGATTACTCATCCCATCTGCGTATATATAAGCATGTCTATACGTCGTATATATAAATACCTATATATATAAATCCACATATGCATATAAATCGCGCGTGACCTCAATGTATGACGCGATAAATTCGGTGTAGAAGTAACAAACCGTCGAACGGATCGAGGAGTCAGAGCGCGATAACGGCAAAGCCCGACGGCGGCGACGATAATTTTAGTGCGTAAAAGAAAAAAGATTTAAAAGAAAAAAAAGCAAAAAGCAAAGAGCGATAATAGCTCGCGGAGGAGCGGCAGCGACGAGCCTCCCGCGATCTGCCAATAGCATTCCGAGTAGCGCTGACCCGCGCCTCCGCCGCGGGTTCGCGCGTCCAACTTCCAGACGCCACCAGACGCATCGTCACAGCCTATACGTATTGCGTCGTCGAAGCCGGCGTAAAACCGGCGCGAGTATGTACATATTTATTGTTGCGGGAAAACCGGATTGCGACCGAGCATTCTCGCGTGTGGGTTTGTTTCGGATTCCCGCACCGAACCTTCGTCAGTATCGCCGCCACTCTCCGAAGGCAAGCACGGGAAACGCTCGAGAGCTTCGATATCTTTAAAATTTTTTTATTAATTTTATTTTTCGTCGAAAACGCTGAATACGAGGAGAATTTTAATTTAAAAAGTCCCTTTTTTTTTTAAATCAATTTACTTTTTTTAAAATTTGAATTGCTTTATATATATTTTATAAAAAATATATTTATTGTTGCCCGAATAAATGGGTAATCCGACGAACGATGCGCCGGCTGCGCGCAATGGCAAGTATTTATTTATTTATTCATTTTTTGCAATTTGTTGCTCGTCGATTTTTAAATTTGATATTTCGTCGACTCAATGATCCTCCGTCGAGATTTATTTGTTCATCTTTCGTTCGCGGATTCGATTCAAATACGTTTTTTTTTTAATGATCCCAGCGTTGGGTTTGTGATGAAACTGGAAAAAGGGGTGGAAAAAGTGTCGAACGTTCGTGTGAGGAGGGAAAAAAAAAAAGAATTGTTGGATGCCACATTTGGTCAGCTAAGCCGAACCTGCCTCACTTTTTTTTACAAATTTAAATATAAATATAAACCCTCTGACGCACGAAAAATCCGTCTCGCCGGACATCAGAATCTCGAGCGATTGGCGACCCACACCAGAGATTAAATAAAATTTCGTGACTATCAGTCAGCACTTTTGACCGGGCCGAGAAAAGTCCGGTTGTCAATCGAGCGAAATATCCCATCCTCAAAGAAAACTTTAAATGGTAAGATACATTTTTCGATGTAATCAATAGTTCTTTCAATATTCATTGCACTACAATGATTCGACGAATTATAAGTAAGAAGCTCTTGGAATTGCTCACAAAACGTTGAATCTCAAAAAAAAAAAAAATACCTCTGCATCTCCCAATAGTAGATCAATTCGCTGTGATAAAGATAAAAAAATTCTATTCAATCATTATCGCCACCGTACAACGTGTTACGGATTCATTCGCAACTGATAACGACTTCGCGCATATGTTGTAACATTTTTGAGAAAAGATTCACTCGTGTAATACGGTATAGGCAGTCAGTGACGAGATAACTCGATTTGAAAAAATTCCATTGCGATAACAAAAAAAAATCTACATCCACAAACTTAATTATTATTATTATAATAATTGTAATTATTATTTTAATTATCATTATAAGGCTTGAAACGACCGAAAAATTCTTCATCTTTGAGCAATACTTTTTCGTTCTTGACGTTGTACGTAGATATTTGGCAATTAATCGCGGCGAGCGGTCGTAGGTCGAGCCTTCGAGTCGCAAAAGGGCTTCGCAACGCGATTTCGAAACGCGTATTTCCACGACGTGGCACTCACTCGGTTTTTTTTTCCTTCTTTTTATCTCTCTGCCATTAACGTTCGCACGAGCAGCAGCGATATTCCCGCTGAGTTCGAAGACCTTCCACAGCGACTGATTGGAAATCAACTGGAAATGTTCAATTACAATGACGCAGCGCATTATTCCGTGAAATTAATTAGGCTCTTTGAGAAAAATTGGAAATGTTTTTTCTTTTTTTTAATTGGATTCCTGCCGGGACGATAAATGCAAATTTTTTTCGTGAGCCGAGAAACGACGACGGCGAATTTTGTATTCGTCGCAGCCGACAATGAGGAAAGTACGAAGAAAAAATATGATTTGAAAAATGGAAATAATACGAAAGATGAGATAAATAATATTTGTTGACTACGAGATGAG